>JAQIBA010000149.1:0-123987 GCA_028293925.1 Brueelia nebulosa | reverse complement strand
GATTCAATCGCCTGACATCATCGAATGAGAGGAATGCGAACAAGGACAAATTGAGTCATGGAAGTGGCAGCACCCACAGTGAGAAGGAAAAAACCCGGGCGAGCCTTCGGGGAACCAAGGAAAATCGGATTTCACCCAAGAGCCACTATTAAAAAAAAAAAAAAGAAAGAAAACTGGATACAATAGGAAGAGGAAGTGTAGTCGAGACACTCTAACTTTTATCAACTTTTTAGGAAAGTGCTTTTTACCCACGAGTTACTTCTCCCAACGCCCACCCCCTCCCCCTCCCCCCTCGCGCTCGGGGGTGGAAAAAATTACGTCGGAAATTGTAATAAAATTAAATGCCTTTCCGCGTGTGAGAAATCTTCGGCCACTTTTATATGCGGGAACTGAGCCTCGGGGCACAACCCCCGTCGCCACCCCCTTTCTCCCGCGCTCTGATTCCCTGGAATTTTTTCATTAATCTCCTCTTTACACCTTCTCTTTGTCCTCCCGCGCGCCCCCCTCTCATTTTGAATATTAATCAGTGGGATATTGAGGGGAGCCAAGCCGAGAAAAAGCGCATTCCTTTCATCCCCCTGTCCAGGCCGACTTCCATCGACGACTTAATCTCTGCTGAACAAGTCAGCACTCGGGCGAAATAACGACGTGGACTTTAAGAATAAATAAACAGCATTTAATGGCGAAAACTTCTTTATTTATTTGAATAACTGAATATTTTTTAATTTTCATGAGGCGATTCATTAAAATGAAAGAACGTGAGGGGTGGAAAGAGAGAGAGTGAGAGAGAGTGAGAGTAGGCGACAGCCCGCGGAAGAAAATAAGGGAACGGAGAATTAAATGAAAAATTTATGACTTTAAAAGAAAAAAAAATTAATAAAACAAGTTTGGAGGGGATGTGTCTGAAGAGAAACTTTTTCCCCGATTCTTCTTCCCCCGTGAATGGCGGATACCTGAAAAGTCCTCGTTCCCAGTCGCTCCCATTCAAAGAGGAGATCATAAATCCGCTCGGAGAAAGTTTTTAGATTTGCATAAATCAAGCCGCCCGGTGACGCGGATTTTTCTTGTCTTTTTGTCTTCGCCGAGTCTGCTTTTCGTCTTCGGGGGGAGTTAATAACCCTCGGATTTGAATTATTGCAATTAAAACTTGTTTTTCAACCCCCGGGACCCGGACGACTCGCCTTTTCCCGGATTCAGCAGTCGGTCGCCCCCCCGACGCGGCCAACTCGCAAATCCCATCCCCCAAAAAAGCGATCCTGATGACGATAATGCAGTTGCTGTTTTTTATTTATATACGCGTAAATAAATTATGTAAGTGAAAAAGAAAAAAATTGTTCCCCTCGCTGACTTGGATGAGGATTTCGCTTTTAAGAAATCCCTAATCCTTTAAGAAAAAAAAGGAAATCTTTTACTAAGGGAAGAAGTGCACAGGGGGAGAGACTCGGGAGAAAGGGAATGAGAGAATGTTTAATTTATTTAGGGCCATAGTTATCTTAATTTTGCAAAGGCTTTCAGCTTTTTTAATTGAACATTGTGCCTGAATGTGAGAAACAACTCAACGGGACCATCACAGACCGTTACATAAACAAATATTCATCCCCATTCTTCTGCATTTTTACCCTCTTTACCATTTCCCTTCCAGGTTTGCTTCTTGACGTCCCCCCAACAAAACTTTTCTCATCGACTCCACTTGTAAATAATTTCTTTTTGTACAAAAGAAAGAAAGAAATGTTATTTATTTATTTATTTACTGTATATCATACTTGTGTTTATTTATTTATTTGTTAATTTATTCTCTGTATATACAGTAGGCCTCAAAAGTATTTTGACAATACAAAATTTTTAGTTTTCCACACAAGAGTTACTTACAAAGTATTTTATTGGCTTTAAAACTTTTGTCTTATAAATATAATATTAATTTTCATATTATATGATTAAATATAATGTTAAAAATTATTATTAAAAAAATTAATATTAAAATTAACATGAAAAATTATTAAATATGTCTTAAAATAATATTAATAACATTTATAAATATAATATTAATTAAATAACAGAAGAAACAAAACAATTTATTTTAGAATTATACTATGATTTTAACTACTAATAATAAGAGTATTAAAGAAAAATCAGAAGACTAAAAAGAATTTTATGCTTTGTATATTTTATTTTAATGCTGACAAATATATTATTATTAGTATTGATAACTAAATAATATTGGGTAAAATAAATAAAATCTTATAGTAAAATAATTAACTAAGAAATTTTTAAATTTTATATTGTCAAAATACTGTGTATATATTTCCTGTTTATTTATTTACTGTATACTTGTGTTTACTTATAGTAATATAGAAATACATACAGTAGCGCTCAAAAGTATTTTAATTATTAGTTAATAATTTTTAATATTTTTAATTAAGTATTGTTAGTTAATAATTTTACTGTCAGATTTTAGTGGATAATTTTGTATTATTTTCGTATTGTGAATACTGTATAGTACATTATTATTAGTACTGTAATACACTGTATGTAGTATAGTATTGTAAGTACAGCGTAGTATATTATTACACAACAATACATATTATTGAGTAGTATTTTCTTATGGTTGTATTATTTAGTTATCATTTATTTTTATTATGTTATTTTAATATTATTTATATTATATTTTTGGGCATTAAAATAACAAAATATACAAAACAGAAGATTCTTCTTAGTCTTCTACTTTTTCTTTTATACTCTCACTTAGTTCTATTATTAGTAAATATAATTACAGTATAATTCTAAAGATAACCTCTTCGTTTCTTCTGCTATTTAATTAATATTACATTAATAAATGTTGTGAAGCATTTTAATGAAATTACACTTTTAACTCTCACTCAGTAACTCTTACGGGTAAAAACCTACAAATTTTGTATTGTCAAAATACTTTTGAGGGCTACAGTATATATTTAGTTATCAATACTATACTAACTTCTTTTTGTTTAGTATTTTTCATTAGAAGAAAAACACTTAGCGAACCTAAAAAAAACAAATTTTCCCTTGTGTAAATGTTAAAAATCCCCGAGGGTGAAGGGATGGGGATGAAATAAAATGTAAAAAATAATAACAGCGATGCTAATAATAACAAAGATGAAGATGATGACGGTATGATCTTAATAAATTAGGCCGTTCAATCAGAAAAGCTCTTCTCCGGTGAGGGGCGAATCAATTTTCCCACTTCTCCTCCCCTCCATTTTCATTGTTCTCATTTTTCCATTCTAATTAGTTTGGTCGACCCTTTCATCGCGAAAAGAGAAAAAATGAAGGGGGGGAAAAAAAAGAGTCAAGATGTATAATTATCAGTCATTCTTCCCGCGAAATCCCGAAAATAATATGCTCCGCTTAAAGCTCCGAGTGCCATCATAATTACACTTCTTTATTGTTCTGCTTCTTCCCTCTCCCCCCGGAGGATTTCATCCCTAAATTATGGCACGGCCACGACATGACAGCCAACTGTCGAAAAACAAAAAAAAACCCGAGAGTAAATTCCCCCCATTCCAAGTCGAATTCCCCAAATTAAAATATTCTAATTCGAATTGTAAAACTCGCCAAAAGCTTTTTAACTTTTCGCCCTTGTTGGTCTTTCCCCCGGAGTTCCTTAAATGGCGGACTCACCCAAAGAAAAACACTTAAAGAATAAAACTTTTTCCCCGGCTTTTCAATTTTATTTTTATTTTTCCTCTTTTTTTCCACCCCGTTCGAATATCTGCGACGACCTTAACCCCTCCAAGTGATACAAAAGGAGTTTTTCCAACGGTCCGAATGACGGACCGCCTCAATGGAAAAATTCAAAGGTTCCCTCGAAGGTGCACGAAAAAAAAAAAAGAAAAAGATTTCGTATTCATCCGACACTCCGACGCTTTTATAATAAATTTCAGGGTGGAAACGGCGAAAAGTAAACACTTAAATTTTCCTCCTCTTCATCTTGGCGGCGTTTCTTTGAGAAAACTCCGCTCGGGAGCCCACCTGCCTTTCCCGAAACTTTTCTTTTGATCCGCATAAATCTTCTCTCTTTTTAATAGCGCTTCTTTTAACTTCTACTCTCATTCTTTCTCGGCGGTATTTAAAATAAAGCGAAACGAAAACTTTTCCCCAACAATGTTTCGGTCGGAGTAATTAATTTGTAGGAATTACGAACCGTTTCTTTTCCCCGCCCCTCCCCCTCCCTCCCCCCCCCAAAAAACTCCGAGAAAAACTTACGACTCAATTCTCTACGTTTCTTTTATTTCCGTCTTTCGATCCTTACAACCCGAGAGAAACCATTCGTGTGCCATTATTAGTCAAAAACGGGGTGAAAGTGTTCGCCTTCATCAACCCCGTGCCTGGACAAGTGTTTTCCCAACCTGGAGAAGCTTTCAGGATGTCAGGATCCGTTACAATAAACGGTTATTGTCGCTCCCAACGGGAAAATGCGTTAAGGTATAGCGGGTGTGGCAGGTGGCATCGCACCAAACGAGGAAACCCCGAATTGAGTTTTCCCACGCGGGAAATGAACAATGGCGAAGAGTGTCGAAGAATGCCGAAGGGAGCCGAAGCGGTGGAAAAGCACGTGTCGTCTGGCGGGGGCACCGGGGGCTCCCGGGGGCGTCGAAAGCGCTCAGCTGGGCGGGGTGGGCGGCGTGCCTGAAAGTTGTAGCACTCCCGCGTGGGTCGCAAGGACACCGAATGGGAGTGTCTCTCAGGAATTGGAGCAGTCGTTAAGTGAAGCGTCGGCCATTGCCCGTTCATTGCAAAAGGCATCCCGAATCTGTAAATCCGTGGACTTACCTTGACGCCATTAGCAACGGATCTGGTTGTCGGCTGAGGTGGCATCATTTCTCAACTCAATAAATACGACCTACCTGGAAAAAAAAAGGAAAATAAATGTGAGCGTTTCACCCCTGGTTTCGAAAATAAAAAATGACGAGATGGTTATACAGGAAAAAAAAAACATTGTTTCGAATGGGGCGGGGCAGAAAATGAAAATGACTTCAAAGAAAAACTCGAAGCGGAGAAAAAATGCAGAGGCAAATGAGCACGAAAATAGAAGCGAAAGAAGGAAACAGAACTAGGAGGAAAAGCTTTTAGTTTTCTTCAATACCGGATGGAAAAATGGCGAAAGGTTTCACTGGAAAATAATAGACGGGCCGTGATTTTTAGGCGCATCAAAGAGAAAAACAAAAATTTGGTTTTCCAATTCCTTTTCCTCAGGCTTTTCCGGGACTCAAACGAGATACGTTGACCAAAATAATATATAATAATAATATATTACTCTATTTTGGCCACATTAGGCATTAGAGTTGATGGCTACAGTTCAATTTTCCTAATGAGTGGCCCATCAGTAGTCTTCAACTATACTTTTTTTTTAAAATTGTTAGACTATATACAGTTTTCAAATATGTGAGACAATAAATCTAGGTAATTATAAATAAATCAAAATTTAATAAATAAAATAAATACCACGAGATACTTCGATCAAAGACAAACGAAAAGAGATTGATTACAAGAAGTAAAGAACGATTTAAAAGAGACAAAGATATCAGGTCCTAAGGAACAAAAAAGAAGTCGAAAAGAAAACATGCAAACACCAGTTCAAAGTAAAAGAAAAGCTAAAAACAGGAGCCAAATGGACCATAGAAAGGAGAGAAGAACATAGAAAAAGAATGAAAGAGAATTGGGCGAAAAAGAAGGCGGAGAAGGAAGAAAAGCGGCTGTTGAATTATCGTGGTCCAAGATAGGCCGAAACGGAAAAAAAAATATACCACGAGATTAACCAAAATCTTTGGTATCTTAATTCTACAGAAAAACAAAAATAAAAAAGTCTAACAATTCTTCGAAATGAAAAGGAAAGCGGAATGAGAAAACGAGAATAATTTTCAAACTGGAAAAAAAACAAAAACATAAAACGATGCGATCATCACTTACAATATTTAAAGTTATTTCCGATAAACAAGTGAAATTTGTATAAATTTGCCAAACGTTACGCGTTCGACTTGTTGAAAAGTCTGCCAACAAAATAACGGTTCGTTTCCCCGTGATTCGTCTTGTTGTCACAGAGTTTCAGAAACTCTGTCGACGACCGAAGTGTTTCAAAAACTTCGCCGACAAAATATATTTCGGGTTTCTTCGACATTAAAATTATCTCAACTGTATTCGGCACTTTTATTTTATTTATTTATTTAATCTGATTATTCAGAAATAAAATAAAATATTAGTGCTTTAATAGCAAATAGAAAAACTACAAAAGAGAATTACAGAAAAACAATTTTACAAATGACGAAAAACACTCGATATTTATAAACCGAATATAAAACGATCAAATCTCTCCGAAATAATCCATTTTCAAGTATTTCGAATGAAAGTTTAATTTCGGGGAGAGGAAGTAATACGCGAAAGGTGAGAAACATCCTGAAGGAAACGCAAAAATTACTCAAAGTGGCAAAGCAAAAGGGTATCTGGATTTACATAATTTTGGGGCGCCTGAGAGAAAAAACTGTTTGAAAACCGTTCCATCAAATGGATCCGCCACATCTGAGAGCTTTCGCTCTGAAATTTCCCTTTGAATTCGGGGGAGCCGATTCCAGACATTTCCCTAATTCTCAACCCGCACTTTATCCCGCTCCGGGAAGAGGGAACGGGCGGCCGAACGGCTGAAACAGCAATTAGGTCGACTCCAGAGAGAGAGAGGCCGGTGTTCCGACAGGCGAACACCGTTTTCAATTTTCACCAGTCGACGTCTAATGACATGTTTTAAAGAGTCGCGATTTCAACGTCAACGTTTGAAAACAAAACGTCGACAAACGCTCTCTTCACTCTTTCACAAGATGACACTTGTTTTTTCTCTTAATTTGAAAATTCCCCGTTCCGACGTGTGTACATACAAATGTGAAGTGTGCAGCTGACTTCGTCTTCGGCTGCCCACTACACCAACATTGGAACGGTTAAAGAAAAGCTAAAAGAAAATATTAAAAATATGCACTTCCAATGACAGCAGACTTCAAAATGAAGAAACTTATGCCAAACGAATGAACTGACCATATGTTTTTCTTAATTTAACGACCTTAAGGGTCATTCTTGATCGTTCCGTTACCCCCCGACTAATTTCCTTGAAATTTGGTGAGTTTTCATGAATTTTTCCGTAGAATACAATGGCCAAGGAATTTATTCAAAATTTCAAATGGGGGCCGAGAAAAATTTGAATATACCTAGAAAGGCCGGAGGGGTCACTTCTGACCCAGACCCAGTAACACATTTATTTCTTAATGAATTCTCTTTATTATTGTTTGTACCCACAAAAAAGACACATGATCACATATTTTCAAAAAGAAAATATTAATTTCCTGCTTCTGCAACAACAGATGAACCTTTTAGTGTACCTTCGCAGATAAGATTTCATTTTTAGTGATTATTTTGAGGGTCTTCTGAGTTACAGTGCATTGGTCAGATTAAAAGGGGTTCAATGGGCCTCGTCTGTGAAAAATAAACATTTATTTGCCCTCTCAAAACTGAAAGTTCGGTTATGAATACAGACGATTTAGTGATAGATTCTACAAAATTTTAGTTATAGTAATGAATACTCTTCTGTACAGTTGTATTTATTTTTTTGAGCACTGCTGAACAAATGTATAAAAAATTGGGAAGAATTTGTGCGATATTGTTTCTCTTTGGAAGATGCAGAAGGAGAGCAAGACAGTGAAATATAAATTATTTCATTTGATTTTTCTCAAGAGGAAAATGATGACATCTACGATCATAATGAGTAGATGTAACTTGTGATCACATTGGTCGAGATGGAACTTCATAGATTTGGAGAGAATCCACGTGTCGCAATTATGAAGCCCAAAATATACTGAAAGGTACCCCGGAACCAACAGCCTACACTAAATTATGTAAAGAAAATTATATAAATCTTCTGAGATCTGTATAAATTGTAAAAAAGTAGTTTCTCGTTCCTCCGCCAGATTTATTTAAAGAAAAAACATAATAATTTGTAAAAATTGTTAAAAATACAAAAGTTAAATATGAATATTTCCTCATGAAATCATTCCAAATAAATAAATAAATAATAAAAACTACTGACAAATACAAAAATATACAAGAAAATAAGCGCTTTTATGCTGTGGGTCAAAGTAACCCCTCCGGCCTTTCTATCTATTTCTATAGTGTTAACATATCCTTGGTGTGTAAAATGTGTTAATGTATCTTTTAACCCTAAGGACAACAAAAAGGAGGTAAAGGATTATTATATTAATACAATAGACCACTCATTTTGGTGATTAAAGACTTCGTTCGACCAACAGTGGATGAGAGAAATGATGCAAAAAAAACCACGAGCAAATGTGAGGTGAAATTTAAAAAGTTGCTCAAGCAAAACCCATCAAAAGTCGATTACACAGAGTTGGAAATTCCGTCCTCTGCTCGCGAAAGTCGAAAACTTTCTCCCCTCCCCCCCCCGACTTGGTCTCCCAAACGGCAGTTCAAAATTTAAAAACGTCAAAGATTTAGAAAACAGAGGGTGAACCGTCAAGGAAAAGAACGAAACAGAGAGACTGGATTAAGATCGATTGCTCCCGAGCTTTGAGCCGGGGAAAGGATTCCCTAGGAATCAAAATTCTGTCAGCAAAAATGTCCGGCCGTGGATCCGGGAAGACTCCCCTGCGAAGCTTTCTTCGCAAAAGCCGATAAGCGAAGGCGGTGCTTCCCTCTTTCTTCATTCACCCCATCGCCCTAATTTTATCAGAACTGGACTT
Organism: Brueelia nebulosa; assembly: GCA_028293925.1. NCBI lineage: Eukaryota > Metazoa > Arthropoda > Insecta > Psocodea > Philopteridae > Brueelia > Brueelia nebulosa. The sequence goes on along the minus strand of JAQIBA010000149.1, from coordinate 115,219 downwards.
ACTCACCCTCGCCAAAAATTATAAAAGGGAAAATGGAAAATACTTTTCACCAATGCCGGCGAATTATTTTTGCATTTGGAAAATGCACGACTGTATTTGTCAAAAGCCTTAACATGGGGAAAAATAACCATAATTTCCACTAATTAAGACAGTGGTACCAACCTTCCAAAGTATCATTTTCGAACACAAACCACAAATATATATTCCTTTTTTGTTCTGTTATTATATTTCTTACAATAAATATATTATATATTTTATAGTCCATTAAATAAATTATAATATCAGTTTGAGTATTTTTGGGGATATTATTGAGTATGATTTGAAGGGAGAAAGGGAAGAAATTGAACAAAAAATTACTGTAAGTTGTTTTTTTACTGTATAATTAGAAAACTTTTTTTTCGTAGACCAGTATATTAGGTTAATCTGGCCAAATAAAATAACTTCGTATAAAAAAAAAGATAGAACAAAACTTTGTAAAGAGTTTTAAAATAAATATTTATAAAATTTGATTTTTACATAAATTAACGGGGGGCAACAATTTGTTCTTTTAAAAAGGGGGGCCCCGATACAAAAAGGTTGGAAACCACTGAATTAAGACAACCGTTAAAAAAAAGATACGCGATCAAATGTATATAATGAATTTCCGGTTAGTTTTCCTGTATATCATTTACGTGAATGCAACGAAGAAATCTAACTAGAATTTAAAAGGGGGCGTTTTTTAGTTACAATAAAATGAAAAGACAGGCGTTACAGAAGTGAGAATTAAAACTCTGAGGGGTTATTCCTGAACTCACATACATACAGTCGCTGTATTCGAACTGTGACTCACAACAAACTAACAAACAACAACAATTTCGTAAGCAACCAAAAAAAAGCTCACGACTTCAACAGGTTTTTTGGAAAAATAGCGCAAATGAAACTTTCAAACAATAATGGTCGAAATCAGTGGTTCTTTAGTGAGAAACAAACATCTTGCACTTACATTTGTAACTTACTGAGATCACCAAAAACCTCAGAAACAATTTTTGACCGTAAAATTTGCCCCCGAGGAAACCGTTCTGAAAAAGATGTGGCCTACAAATAAAAGACATCCCTTTGGGGGAAAACAAAGAAACGTCATCACGTCATTCCAATGTGTATCTCCAAAAATTTTTTTTTTATAATCGATTGCGTGATTCCGTAAAGAGATGACCGAATAATATACATTGCGAACGCGAAATTACTATTTCAGGACTGTCAGAAAGTGAAAAGGGAACGCAACACAAAGAACTCGGACAAACAAAAAGAAATTTCAGTTCATTACAATCCCCCGCGCTGAATTGTGGCCGGCTGTATAATCCGGTTTATTTGCTTGAAAACTGTGCAACAATTCCCAACGGCAATCACAATAATTAAACATGGCCCCGGTCCTCCCCCTCGTTACTGTCCTTCTCCCAAAACGGTTCACCCGTTTCTGTGTCGCACACCCCCTCCGAAGGAAAATTAATTAAAAGAAATCTACCTCCCAAGACTGAGGGAAAAATGGGGCGTTATTCGGGCGTTATCTCCCCGGTCCGCGAACATTATCTCCCGAAGGCAGACTTCACATCGGAAATAAGATGAGCCCGTTATTATAAGTTAATTAAACAAGTTTAACAGCTGAGAAGACAAAGAAAAGACGCGGGGGAGGGGGATGAAAAAGGAAAAAAAAGCTTTACAACGATGTCGCCCATATCCTCTCCCTTCTCTTCCCTGTCTATCTTTCACAGCCACCTGGCCGGGTGTTGCATCTTTGTTACGCTCCAACTCCTCACTTCTTTCCAGGCTCCCCATTTATCTGGGCTCGAACGGGGGGGGGGGGGAACAACCCCCGTGAAAAGAGATGCAAACCAATGTGGACACGTAATTTGACGCGACGATTCACAAACCACGAGTGAAAATGTTTGCAGAAAAGGCAAATATGACACCGATATAAAGGAGGCATGCCTTTGGGGGAAAATCCCCGTTGGAAAAACGGAAACCGCTGCTGTGATACACAAAGAAACTTTTTTAAACTTCACCTGAACCCGCGGAAACTTCACTCGGACAACCCATTAAATATTTGACCCTTCTCTGGTTAAATATTTCCAAAAATCAACCCCCGAAGACTTAACGAAGGGACCCTTTCAAGAGGTTTTTATGCCCCCCCTCCCGCTCCGACTAATTAGAAAGCGCGGAAAATGCAGGAAAGCTCGAGAGAAGTCGAGATTTGGGGAAAAGCGCGCTTATGCTGTTCAGTCTTCGGGGTCAGAGCCATCACTTCGCCAAAGATCGATGACGTTATATTAATTTCTTTTTTTCTCCTTATCAGCGGTTTTGACGAGACTAAATCATTTCCTCGCCACCTGAATTGATTTTCATCCCCTTTTCCCGCTGTTATAAGGTCCGCGTGCGAACAACATCCCGAAACCCTTTCCCTTGGAAAAGCGTTTCAACCCCTGCAGACACATTCCCTTAAATAACCATTACCAACCAATTAATCAGGGAAATTTACGTGGAACCCAATCTTTTCGTGTCAATATCCAACACCCGAAACTTTCCAAGTTTAAATCTCCGGGCGAATTTCTTAAAAATACAAAAGGAATTTCCACTCTCTGGCAAAATTTAGTTTCTTCCTCGCGGGGTGTAAATTACAACGTTCCGACGACTTACGCGCTTAAATTATGAACTCGTGTGAACGTTCACATTTTTTTTAACTCGGTGGCGGAAAATAACCGCCGGAGGAGAGAGAAATTGGAGATGAGAGCAACCCCTTTGAACCGTTTCTTTCGTGATTTGTGGGCACTGCAACAGCCTCTCGAAAACACTTTCAAAAAAAGACCTTTCACAATCGACCGCAAATATTAAAATAATATATTTTTTTGCGTGGATGCGCAATCATAATTGTATATTAACCCTTTGCGGTCGTATAAAATTTGTGTATGGGTATCTATTGGTCGGAATTAATTTCTTTGTAAAGAACAGGGATACATATACATAATATTCAGTAATATTTAGTCATATTTTAACAAGAGAGAATCTTTAATTACTGATAAATACAATTTATATAATCTTCTTTGGAATTATACAATGTACACAACTGTAACTTTTGTAGTTTAACCCTTTGCGGTCGTATAAATTTGGGGATGGGTATCTATTGGTCGGAATTAATTTCTTTGGAAAGAGCAGGGATACATATACATAATATTCAGTAATATTTAGTTATATTTTAACAAGAGAGAATCTCTAATTACTGATAAATATAATTTATAAAATATACTTTGGAATTCTACACAACTTTTGTTTAGATTAAATTTTGTTATCTGCAATTGTATTAGTTGATGAAAAGGTTTAATAGAAATAGAGGAAAAGTATAAACTGATATAGGAATGCATACAGTATAAGACATACAGTATGCTACAGTAACTAATTCACCGTATTAGTTCGTGAATAGGTTCATCAGGCATTGAGGTTCCCTTAAAAAAAAGTATAAACTGATACAGGAATGCATACAGTATAAGATTCGTATACGTTCTTTGCTGTGGTGGCTGAGAGTAGACACACGACCGCAAAGGGTTAAACTGATATAGGAATGCATACAGTATAAGACATACAGTGTGCTACAGTAACTAATTCACCGTATTAGTTCGTGAATAGGTTCGTCAGGCATTGAGGTTCCCTTAAAAAATATATAAACTGATACAGGAATGCATACAGTATAAGATTCGTATATATTCGTATAGTTGTGGTGGCTGAGAGCAGACATACGACCGCAAAGGGTTAAAAGAAAAAAGCCGAGTGTGTAATTTTGAGCATTGTCATCTCATAATGCACCCCGCCCCATTTGGCACCCTCAGTTGAAGCAGAAGATTGCGTTTCGATTCCTTAATTAGTACGAAAGTCCCGCAAAAGGAAAACAAAGAAAAAGAGAAAATCATAAGAGGTTTTTTTAAGTATTTGAATTTATTGTAAATAGAATTTTTAAAATGGCGATAAAAAGAAAAAAAAATAAACCATAAAGAGGCTATAAAATTCCGGGTGCAGGATAAGAAAAAGTAAACAATAAAGGCTACATTTTCTTTCAGCTATTTCGATGAATAACGCCGAAGGTTGAAGTGAAACATAAAAAAGAAAGGAGTTTTCCCGGGGAGAAAAGTCGGGATTAGCGCCGAGTAAAGTGCGGGGGGGAAATTCTTCCAATGACAGAGTGTGTCCCCGAATGGTCCCGAGTCCTCCGGAGTGTCCACCGTTTCCAATATCGGGAAACGCGTGCCTTTCCTCTGCAGGAACACTCGGGAAAATTAACAAAAGATCTCACGAGAAGGAAAACCCATTCGGGAATAAATGATAAACCGTTTATGGCGTTTCTGCCAAAAAACAAAAAAAAAAAAAAATAAAATAAATTTATAAAGGGAAAGTGCCGTCACGTGTTATTTGACACCGAAATTCAAAAGCGAAAAGCTTTTTTACAACGAAAAACATTTAACAGAGAAACTGTCTGCCCCGATCAGTTATCGTGAAAAGCGATGCCGGATCGGGGGAAGGTGCAGTATTAATGAATCCCTGGCGGAGTCCGAGGGGCCACCCCCTCCCCCTCGGGGGCCGGGGAGGGCTGTCAAGAAGCCCGGAAACATCCCCCCGAAAAAACCCTCATTCATTTTAATTACATCCAACTTCCAACTTGCGACTGCTTTCGGTTCGTTCGCTTTCCCCGAAAAATGCCCAAACCATAATCTGTCGAGGCCTTTTGGCTTCCTTTTCCCGACAGCCCTGAATCTTTATTAGACTTTTCTCTCGTCCCGGATGGGATTAGGAAAAATTAATCGGATGCAGCAGTTTACGTTGTATTGCTTGTAGCAGCTTCACTGTATTTTCTCACATTCCTCTCAATCTCACTTATTCCCATAGTTTTCGTTCTGTTGAAGCTATCAAAACCCATTTTAAAATCTACAAAGTATACAATATCTCTTTTAATATCTACAATTGTATCTAATATTAATAATATTATCTACAGTTGAATGACCTCTAAAATCAGTTTGAAATTTTGTTATTATTTTATTTTCTTCGACCCATTTTTGTATTCTTACGCTTATTATTTTTGTGAATTATTGTTGTATTTATTTATTTGTATTTATTTCTATGTTATTGAATTCAATCAATCAATCAATCAATCAATATAAAATTTATTTCGCCCTTAAGCATTAAATTGGGTGACTACAGTATTTTTAAAAAACAAATTTACAGTAACTTAAATAAATATAAATAAATATGTAAATAAATATGTGCAAATAAATGCTTTATAAAAGAAATAAATCTATAAATCCATAACTAATAAATAAAATACATAAAATAAAATAGTAAATACTTTCATAAATACAAAATAAAAGCTTCTGTTTTGAAACGCAGCTGACATAAAAATAAATAATAATAATTTTTATAAATATCAATCAAAGCAAATCACTTTTTTTCTGACATAAAAATATACAGATTCCGCATGTCCTCGGACTTTTCATTCAGCAGAAACCCAACAACTGTTTTCTTACTCGCGTAGGCTGTTATTGAATTGAATAATCTCTTTAATGATAATAATAAAAATATATATTGTATATTTTACATATTTAACAAATATTTTTAACTCCCGTAAAGTGCTTTTCGCAATTATCAACGGGTGCTTATTTATTACAAAAGGAAAATAAAAGAGAAAAAAATACAAAAAAATACAACTCTGCCTCATTTATACTCTTTTTAATATGTTAACTGAATTAACTTGTTAATTGGCTGATTGCTCGCTAAACGGCTTTTGTAATTTAAAAATTATTATATAAAATTATTAGTGGAATGCCAGTATATATTTGCGAAATATTGTTTATACTAGTTATAAAGAAAAAAGGAATTAAAATTCTTAATGGAACAGAGATGATTATGATGTAAATTTTCTGATATTATGTAAGCTTTGTTGGAAAACTGATAAATTTTATTGTTAAAATATGTCAAAGATATTATAAAAAAAAAGTAAAAATCAGCACACGAACGGGGACTGGGATAATCAAGGGAAAACATGGCTGCAAATGCTCCATTCTCTGTAATGAACCACTTTTGTTTTCGCCTGATTACTTGACAACTTAACAATCGAATCCCTCGAGATGAGCTCCTACCCACGAGTCCGAATTTCTTAAGCGAAATCACGCTCGTTTATTCCCCATTATGTGGGGATAACATTCGGGAGAACAGAGGGAAATCCTTTATCGCCCAGCCTGGCATAGCAACCTGGAGCCTGACTCGATCGAAAGGGGGGAAAGGGGATGAGGGGAATGTGCGTCCCCTGGCCTTCCGGGCCCCCCCAATCGGCGGTCCCACATCGAATATCAGTACAAACACTCATGCGGTTTCATTTCACTTCATTTAATTTCCAGATTAGTTTCAACATTAGACTGTAAAAGGTTCCCCGTCCGGGATAAAGAAATCGAACTGAACGGAATGCGGTGATTTGGGTTTTTGCGGTTCTCCTTTAAATGATGCAACTTTTGTTTCCTTTTCTTCCCGGATAAAATCCACATCATTTCGACGACGAGCTTTTCCACTTTGAACCGCGCGATTCAAATTCGGAAACCGTGTTTATTTGGACAGGAAGGAGAGACGATTATGTGACAAAAGCGAGGCAGGAAACACTCCGGCGAAATACAACGTTTCGTTCGCGGTGTCAAAGTTCAAAATGTTGGGGGGTTTTCCCGTGGCTGAAAACCCTCGGGGCTGACCCCGGTTCAAGTGCAACGAGGTCTTACGGGGAGTTTTTCGGAGGGGTTGACGTGAAAAGAACGTCCTAAGACAGGGAAGAAACGCCGAGGAAGGAGCAATTCCTAAAGGAACAACAGATCCCTTTGATACCCTTGTTTGTTAAGGGAGCAGACGTTTCAAAAACTCCATTCAAAAACAGTCTTGGCTTTCCTCTATTTCTCTTCGGGCTTTTCATGGGCCCCTAGGTGCTCTATGGTTCAATAAAACCGAAAAGGAATGGCAATCTGAGAAATTAATGAAGTCAAAGACTTATTTTACTTGATCAAACCGTAAACTTTCCCCCGAAAACTTTTCCCAACCAACTTTCCTCTCGGCCCTTTTCTTTTTTATTTCGCTTTCCTAAGGCTGATTAATACCTTTTCTTCCGATCGACCCCTTTTGATGTCCGCCGCCCGAGAAAGCGACCGACATCTGCGGGAAAACCCCCTTCGAATGGATCAATTCGGAAATCCGGAAAAATAAAAACAATAAATTTTGTGGCTTTTAAATTTGGTTTTGATAAACTTCCAGAACTTTTTTTCTTGATACCGTCAAACCAATCAAATCAATCCTAACATCGTTTCTTTTTTTTTTTCTTCATAAACTTTTCCCCCCGTTTTTGCCGGATGGGAAAGACCACGCGCCCACTTTCATCCCCCCGCCCTTCTTCAAAAATATCGCCGTATTGAATTTGTGAAAGAAAAACCAATTTCCCGATTGATTTTTTTCAATCAATTCCCATTTTAAATATTGAAAAATCTCGCCAAGGTGTTTGTCCGTTTGATCCTTCCGGTTAAAGTTTGCCCACCCCTTTCTCTCGTATCACCAGGTACGATTCCTCCACTGTGAGAAATTTGTAACGTTCGGAATTTTCCGGAAAACGCATTTCATTTCCCTTTGAAAATCATAAACGAGAGGGTAAGACTGTTGGGAAATTTCCTGCAGTTTCGATATCGCCGATAAAATCGACTTTCGATTTCCCGACAAAAAAAAAAACATTTTGCGTTGAAATAAAAATGGATGAAAATCTCATGCCGACAAAAGACAACAGGTGGCCGTTGTGGAGTTTCCACGGACTCGCAACCCTTTCGCCAGTGGCGGCGGAAGGTTTTTTGTCACTTCTGACATTCGGACGGGGACAAGTGAACGCGCAGAAAAGATGCCAAAGTATTGAAAGAGTCAAGCGATAACCTTTCGTGTAACCCTTTGACTGGGAGTCATCGAGACATGAAAACTTGAAAGAGGCATCGGAATGTCCGCGGTCTCCCTCCCCGGTGCTGGAATGCCTTGTAGCTTTTGGGTTATCGAATACCGACTTGTCTTGGCGGCAATTAGCGATTAATTAATTATCTTCAACGTTTCCCTGCCCCGTGAGCCTCCAAGTCGGTTTACTTTTCTCCGTCATTATGTGTGCTCCCCCCCCGGTCGGGCAACTGCGCATTTGCATGAGCAGATTTTCGGTTTTGAATTCTCTTTCCCGGGGTTAGTGTTTAGTTGCGATGAGGGAGGGTTGCGGTTACTGTGGTTTAACCGAATTCACAAAAATTGTTTTACGTCTTTTTTTTAAAGGTTTAGCTCGGAGATTTCTACAGAGTCCCGAACTGTATTATAATAAAAGAGTGAAAACTCGGATGAAACCCTTAAGTACAAACACAACCACTGCAGCTGCAACCCCCTTTCACAATTTCTTCAGCTTTAGCTCTTCCCCAATCACCCTAAATTATACTTGAGGAGCTCCAGATTGATCCAGTTCTCTTTTGGTCAGTTGGTTGGTGCACAGTATTCGCTTAGCAGAGAATCAGCTAAAGATACCACTACAATCAATCAATCAATGAATACTTTATATTGCCCTCGGCTATTAAAGATACAAAATTGTGTAAAAATTTGTAAATAAATAAACAGAAGTAGATAATAAACGGACAACAGAAAATAAAGAATAGATAACTAGAATTAGGATCACTAATTAAAAATTTACACATAATTAACAAAAAATAAGCAATACAGTGAAAAATGAGTAACAGATATAAAGACACCAATACAATCAGCACTTTTCCCCATAACTGAAAATTTCAACTAATTCACCAGTAATTTAAGGGAAACATATTCTAAAAAAACGTTATTTTTCCAAATGAAATATTCCATATTTTTGCGGTAAATCTAAACTCTTAATTAACTTTCAAATTGCTTTTATTTTACCAAACCGGAGTCATTGCGACCGCAGTGAAAATCTTTGTGCGAGGAATTATATTTACAGTCAATTTGCCAATTCTTCGTTCATATAAAACATATTGGCATAAACCAGTGATGCCCAACCTACGGGCCGCGGGCCATATCCGGCCCGTGAAGGTGTTGCATGTGGCCCGCTCTTTTATTCCTATATTCACATACGTATTTGGTGATTTTAGTCCATTTTTATTTTTAAATAAGAGGTTATTCTAATGGGAGAATAACTTCAATTTTAAATTCTTTCTTACCTTTCGACAAAATTTGAAATTTACGCGAACGCTTTCGAATCCATTCGGTGATATAAGTCAAAAGGACTGCATGCATAAAAATATAAAAAGGGTAAAGCCGGAAAAAAGAGGCAAAGGCAATAGCCGTGAGAGCAGGAACATAGGGAAAAGAAGAAAATGAGAAAAAGAGAAAAGGAAAAAAAAGAAGAGAGAGAAAAGGAGAAAACAGAAAAGGAAAAAATTAGAAAATTAGAAAAAGAGAAAAAGAAAAGAAGAGAAAATGATAAGAATGAGAAAAGAGAAAAGGGGAAAATGAGAAGAGAGTAAAAACAAATTTAAAAAATCCCTATTTAATTTTCTTATACGTTGTGACCCGCGAAATTACACCAAACTCAACTTTGGCCCGCACATTATCAAAGGTTGGCCATCACTGGCATAAACGGATGCGATGAGAATAATGCCGCGTTGTTTCGTCTGCCATAATTCCACTAATGCAATGACTTTCTTAACATTGGGAGAAAATAGTAATAAAAGGGCCGATCCTACTAACTGCTCAAAGAGACCGAAATTTTATTTCTTTCGTTTTTATGGGGTCCAAATATTTTCCTCCAATGTCTTCTTGCAGCTGAAGGTGCACAATTTTCTTTGACGTATTCGCCGACTTTCCACTAAGAGTGAGGGAAAATCCAAATGGCATACGTGAAAGCGAGTCCTGGCTTCGAATAGCGCACTTAATTGCTCTCTTTATTTACAATTGAAATTACTCTTTTAATGGGGAATTTCACTCGCACCTTAAGGTTTCGCAGTTTACTGTTCTTTCCAATGGAGTGGAGAGGTTTCCCAGTAAACGATCGGAGGGAGAGACGATTGCGAAAGTGTAATTTGATGGAAAATGGGGGCGGGAGAGAGAAAGAGAGAAAAGTACAAAAACTTTCCGAAGTTAAACAATATTCTTTTGATTTTTTGCTGGATTTGAACTCCAATTAAATCCGACAATCGACGTTAGTCTTGGAAAATTTATCACCTCAATAAAGTGTTGGAAATCCTGGGGAGTTTCGACTAGTCCGCCCTTCTCATTATTCCCACCCCTAACCGCTTTCAGGTGTTTCCTTTCCCAAAGTGACGCCGCTGACAAAGTTAAAGAAACTTTGATGGCGCTTCAAAAGCGGAAAAGGAACAAAACCCTTTCCGATTTCACTTTGGGGAAAAATTCAAATTAAAACAAAATTTCATTGTGCTCAAAGTTCGCCTCTTACTTTCGAACGGGCCACAGCTGAACGGGGAGAAGTTGAAATTGAGAACGTGTCGCCTCGTCAACTTCCACGAGGGTCTCCTTATATAATGAAAAAACCATTCGTAACGGGGGGGGGTGAAGTAAAGGATTGAGCGGTAAAAATCGGTGGGAAGGCATATGCCGCGTGGTAACACGTTTTCAGGGGCGGGGGAAGAGTCAGCTATTTCAATGTTGCAAAAGCGAAATTCTCAACTTTTTTAATTAAGGTAAAATTCATTAGGATGAGTAGATAAACTCGAGATTTCATGTTAATTCAAGAAAGTGAACCCCTTTCCGCTTTCCCCTAATGATAAAGCAACGATGAAATAAATTAAAATTGAACTCACTTTGTTTTTAAAAATACAGCAATTTAAGGGATGTCCGACTCGGACATTTCCGCGAGACAATCGCAAGCCCTCCCAAAAAGGGGGGTATTTTTCTTTTAACCACTTTTTATCTCCCCAATTTAAGCGAAGACAAATACATAAACCCCCGCGTGAGTGACTTCTGAACTTAATTATTCGAAATCTCCTCGGGGGTTGTTTCAACGTGCCTGGCAAATTCATGATTTATTTACGGAATTTCGGTTCCTCAGTCATTAATTTCGCTGGGATTTCGAGGTTCAAAGGTTAAAATTCAAGGTTCTCCGGGAAAGACACCTTGACCTCGTCGGGACCTTTTTTGGGGGAAATGCAAAAGAAATCATAAATTTGGCCGTAAAGGAATTCACGAAATGCTCTCACTTTTCACAGCTGATATAAACCTGAACAACCGATCATGTGTTCTCCCGAGGGAGTTTTCCTTGGTTCGCCAAATGCAAACACATGTTAAAAAAAAGCCGTGTCGCACCTGCGTAAATGTATTCGAATAAAAAGAGAAGAGAAAGGAACAAAGAACGCTCGTTCATTACATTATGCTCTCGACGGTGATTTTTGCATAATTAATAGCCTTAATTCAAAATGAATCGTTTAACGAGAACCGGTGACTCCGGTGGAGTTTTCTGTGTCGCCAGTTCAACTATGACTTTGTTTCCCCCTCCACCCCCCGCGTTGAAAACCCAAAAGGAATTCCAACTGACAGTTTCTACTTTTGAGCGAAACGTACTACGCGATTTTAATTAAGTCGCTCACGTGGGTGACGACTGTCCGGCCGCAACCCGTTCGCGAGGTTCCCATTCAGAACGGGAGTTCCATTCAACAACATGGAGGCTTGGCAGTGTTCCATTTGGAAAACTCACCTTCTAAATGAAACGCGTGTGGTGGATTCGCATCCTGAATACAAATGTCGACATGGGCTTAAATGGGAAGACCGTTAAGCAAACAAATTCCTTCTGAGTTTAAGAGCCGAGCGTAAATTTAAGGTGGGGTCGACGAGTCTATAAACAAATTTTACTCAACAATGCGAAGGTATTCTCTTTCCTAAAAAAAAAAACTATAATAGACCCCATCGAGTCAAATAATAAAGTAGTAAACCTAACAAATAAACCTTGTAATCACAATGTCTTGTGTATTTTCAGGACGTACGGCCTTTCTTTAAGGGTCAATTTCGTAATCTATGTTGGCCAGTCTGTGTCATCCTGAGGAGAATCTCCCGAATGCGATTCGCTCCAGTAAAGACGAGCAAGGAGAGAGGGATCAAGGGAATAATGCCACGGCCGGGCTGCGTGAATGGAAGGAAAGGAAGGACAAGGGCAGATCCCAGATAACAAAATCCAGGGATTTGACTTCGCCCGGAGTACAACAGAAATACACAAGTGCGAACTGCAAAACCTTAGTCCGGCCTCTTTCCCAAACCACTCGCGGCCCACAAGCAAAAACATTCACCTCGCTCCCAGAATGTCAACAAGCACGTGTTCCCCGCGGATAAAAACACGTGCCCACGTTCTCGTAGAGGGATAAACGAGTTCACCTTCGAAAAACGCTGACAGATGTATTTCCAAGTATAATGAAAACTCTCCTGTCCAACGGCTGGACCGCCCCGTCCCTCCCCGACAAAATGGCTCGTTTTGAAAAAGCAGACAATCGTTTTTGGCTTTTTGCCGGGGCAGGCACAAGAGCACGAAGCCAAGGTCAAGACGTGAACCATCTTTCCCCTGACGTAATCATTCAGCCATAACCCTACATGGCTCCACGTTTAAAAATAACGTCGGCATTTAATATTTTTTAATTGTGGTAATTAAGCATCGTTTTATATGAGAGACAGTCCGGAGATGATACACACACGGAATGCCAACCTTTCAACAACGCGCCTAACCCATGCATTAATATAAAGGTACTGTCTTTTCCCGTAGTCAAAAAACTTTTACGACCTAAAATCATGGCGACAGGTTAATTTTGTTTAGGTCGTTGGGTAAACATACTTTGACTGGAGGCACCTGCTCATCCCGGAATGATGGACTGCCTTTGGCTCAACGTGTTCGGGAATACCGGGGAGTTTTTTTCGCCGCTCCAGAACAAAATCCTGGAGTTTCTCTCCTTGTTTGTTTCCAGCGGATTCGATTACCCAATTTACGGTGAGGATAACCCAATAATGAATATTTAGAGATTCCGACTCCGATTCCATCAACAACGATGTCTTTGTTAAAGGTTACAGCGCGATCGAAAACCGCGTCAAAACCCCATCAATGTCAGCAAGATGAACTTAAGGGCTTTAGCTTAAAGCTCGGAGAAATGCCGAAGGGATTTAAAAATAATAATTTTGATGTGGTTCTATTTTTCCCTTGCCTTTTCATAATTCTCACAGTTTGCTATTTCTAAACTTTGCCTCCCCATTTTTAATGGTGAAAACTCTAAAAAAAAAATTGAGACGACCGCTGAACGTTTTCGCTTCGTATTTATTATTACAGTAATAGGTTTTTGAGTGTGATAGAAGTGAGAAAGGAAAGGCTGTGAAGGAGGAGCTAAAAGAAAATTTATACTTATTTTTATTTTTCCATTAATATTTTGTTCAGAATTTTATTTTTATACTCTTATATTTATTTTGTTCATTTACATTTTTTAGTTACATTTATGTTTTGTATTTATTTATTTGTTAGCAACTAATTTAATTATTATTTTTATTTATTGTCTTAATTTTTAGCCGACTTTACACGCCATCTGTGTTTATGTTATTTATTTAGTTTTATCTAATTTTAGTATTTTAGTTTGTGTATTTATTTTTTTAGCCAACTTTACAGGCAGATCAGTGTCTATGTTATTTATTTTACCCCTTTAGAGGCCTTTGTGTTGATGTTATTTATTTAGTTTTATTTAGTTTTAGATTTATCATTTCAGTTTATGTTATTAATTTAGCTCCTTTACAGACCTTTCTCTGTTTATATCGCTTATTTATTTGCAGAGCTGTAATTTAGTTTATACAGTAGATTAAATAAGTGGAATTATACAGTGAATTGTATGTACCAAGGTCGTGATGTAATTCAAATGAATTATTATATGCATATAAGTGTATGAATTTAATAAAATTCTGTAAAAATTAAATCAAATCTAAAATACATTATTAATAGTAATCAGTGAGATTTTCCTCGAAAACGCTCCGATTCTTTTTTTAAAAATGTCATTAAACAACAAAAAATAGAAAATTAAAATTTTTACAGTTTCAACGTGAATCCCGTTTCTAATATTTGAAAAAATTTGGCAGACTTCAGTGACATCAAAGAGCCAAAAAATATTAGACCCCTGTGATTTCCATTTGGTATAAAAACTCATTCACTAAAATTCGACTAATTACCTCTTTTACTAATTGCAATCAATTGACAAACACAACAAAACCACGGCCCACTTTGGGAAATACCTCTTGGTTCATCTTGGTATGATTCGAGATTAATTTTTTAGGAGAGCAGTACAATGATGGTTAAACAATTTATTACTTTCAAGCATTCGACTGGCATCACAGTCCATCTTTGTGGCCTTTGGCAGGTTTTTAAAACTACCCTGCAAAGTAAACTTCCCCTAATGCATCGGAGAAGCGCGAGGGCTCTGCTCGCACTTACCAGGTCGACACGCCATCCATCAAAATGACAGATATCCAATTAGAAACACCCAATTCCGACACATTTAACACTCGCGGCCGAACTATTTTTCCACTGGAAAACTCCATCAAAACAATGGGAAACCGAACATCCGAGGGAACCCGCGCGACATTCGCACGCCTCGATAACAGCAACCAAAGTCGCGGAGATAGTGTTCACAGGGGGGGAAAAGCGGGCATTATCGCGAGAAGAGCTCTCCTCGTGCCGCCTCGCAACCGGATTCGCCCGCTCAATTAGCCCAACTGTCTTTCCGAGACACCGAGAAATAAATGGCGGGAAATAAAGAGAAATGGACTCATGCCAAGGAGGACGGGGTTCTGAAGGACAAGGGATGGAAGGGGAATCATGCGTCTGAAGACTCGTTTCGATGTTGGATTCGGCCGATCTGATAGCGAAATGAGTTCGACCGCTGCGGCCTCTTTCGCGGAGTTTTCCGCCCTCATTTTGACAAGGCCGCCAATTTTCACATTATTAAGACAAATCTGGGATTTATCGAGGTGATGAAATGTGAGCGGAGGAAAATTGATGGAATTTTCTGGTTCATTCGGCGACAGCACTCGATCAACAATGTCTTCCCCTGGAAGCTCCCCGGAGGAGTTGACGAATTCCTAAGAGGAGCATTATTCCCGGTTTAATGTAAATACGGAGATCACGGAAGAGTTTGCTGAAACCGCCCCCTGGCAGGAAGAAACCAAAACCCGGGGTTTCCCCGAGAATTCCCAGAGAGCCGGTCCTGGATTTTAAAAATATACCTTTCATACAAAACCGTTGGCTTTTTTTTTATCGATAAGGAAACCCCAGCCGACTCTCCCTTTGCAACCCTCGCTGCTTCACCCCTCTCAAACTTTCCAATCCTTTCCCTTCTCAAAAATCGCTTTCCCCGAAACTCTCCCAGAGGCTATTCAAACCTTTGAACTCCCAGAAATTTTCTTATTCTTCTGCCTTCCCCCTCTCTTCTTCTTCCTCCCCTTCTCCACCCCGTCTCCCGCAAAGGTGGAGCGATAAAAACAATACAACACTTTCTCTTTCCACGGCCTCTCACAGAGATTTAATCTGGGTATTGATGCCGTTAAGAAAAGTTACTCGGAGACTTAGCGCACAAAGTTTTCCGAGGCTTAATTTCACCGCTCTAAGTGCTTTAATTCCTTGTTACGGCAGATGCCTAGAGCGGGAGCTTCGCCAAAAGGACGGGAGTTAATATTTTCCCGGCAGAGGAAAATGAAAGCTCACCGAGAGTTCGCTTGTCTTGGCTCTCCGCCCCCGCCCGCCCGCCCGCGCACCGCCGATTTTCACCTTTTTTCCCCCGAGCTTTCCACGCTTTTCCTTTCGGTAACGTGTCACGTGACTACGGGAAATTTGCACGGACTCGATCTGTAAACAAACTCGATTGCAGGAAAAAACCTTTTAAGGGTTAATCGTTTGATTATTTGCGAAGCTTTTAACACCGACTTTTTACGCGTTTTAACCTCGCCGGCTTTCCTTGCGCCCTCGAAAGTGCCCTCACCACAAAACTCCGTCAGTTTCGACGTATTAATTGGTTTCTTATACTTATGGCAGACAATACACATTCACCGGTGTTTAGTGCCGCAAAACAATACCGTAAACGACGGACGAGCCATGAAAAAAAGGCACTTGAGGGACGAAGCACTTAACCGAGCGTATAAAAACTGGAAAGGTCATTTGCTGGAAACAAATAGGGCATTCTTTGTAACTTTTAAAGGATTGGGAGGCACTCCCGACGGGAGAGAGGGGAAGAGTCAACGCCTCGTTATGCGCCCGTGAACTTTTATTTATTTAGCCAGAATCGAAAGCGTCGCCGTTGTTATTGTTAATGTGTTTTTCGCGGACAAGAAACCCTTGTCAGCATTAAACAAAGGACTTTCTGATTCGTGTGCTTTTGAAAAAGAGCCAAATAAAAATATATCTTCCAAGAAAAAATCGAAAAAAGAAACTTTGAATTATGGAATTTCATCAAACTCCGCCGCGAGATTTTTCTTTAAAACAAAAGGTTGGATTCCTCCGAAAGGTTTTCCCCTTCACAACGCCACCATTTGAGTGTTTCTAGCTTTAAGGGAATGCACTACAAAATTTCACAGTTCATTTGCCTCATTTAATTAAAGGAAAACCTCGCTTAGCTCTGACAATCATCTTCGCGAAATGAAAAGCGCTCCCTTTAACTTTTGACGGACATTTTCATGCTTCGCCGATCGCTCCCGCCAAATTCAACCTTTCCTTGCACGGGGAGGAATGAATTAAAAATTTTGGAAGGAAGCCAGAGCCCGTTTCAACTACTCAAAAACGTACTTATCCTTCTCAGCCACAACTACCAGATGAACACCTTGCAAACGTTTGCCAAAGGAATACGGCAACTTCACCCGTAATTCACATCTAAACAACCACGAAACCGACCGTGGAAAATTAAAATATGTGACGGAGCAAAAAACTCTTTAATTAAAAAAAAGACCCCTGAAATTTGGAGAGGAAATGACGAAGAAAAACATATATAAAATTAAATTCCTCTAAAAATAAATACGCAAAGTTCTTCATAAACACCTTATTAAGTCAACACCCCTTTCCCCCAAAAAAATACCACTTTCACCCCCCTTTTCCTTTCGCTACATGCTAATCTCCATGTAAACCTTTTTGTGGAGGCAGTCGCTTTTCCCTCGGAAAGATTATAAACAAGGCATCAGGTGTTGTCTTTTTTATACTTTCGATTTTCAGGTGGATTATTTATTCGGGTAAAGTGGGTCTCGTGAAGAGTCCTTCCCCCTTTCCCCGTAAGCACCCTCCCGGTCTCAGCCCTTATTCCGAGTGACAAAGTAACCGAAAAAAAAAATAATTTTCCCGGTGAGCAATCGGGAGGGCGGCGCCTTTTTGACCTCGACGCTCCAGAAATACATATCGGAAGAAAATCCCCGGGGAAATTCGATTTAAAAACATTTGCATTGCCCCGCTTTAAGTTTATTTAATTACACCGTCTGTATTTGCCTAAACACGACGAAATTGAAAACGTAAAGCGTTGCAAATTTAAAACGGCTTTCGGAGCCGGAAAAGGAAAAGCTCGGAGTGGAAAGGTGGGAGGAGGGGGGGAGGCATGTAAAGGTGATAAATTGCGAGCGGGGGAAGAACCTCAAACGGAAATTTCCAAATCCTCTTTTCTCGTCATCATATATTTACCACTTGCGATGCCGCCATGATAATAATCAATCAGTGGAAGATCCGAGAGAGTCTATCGATGGAAATTAATTTCCATCGTGGACATCCACTCAAGTAGAGCTAACCTACGCTGACTCCCCTGAATATATTCACCCCCGTGTTAATAATCAACGTGACTTAACGAATTCCGAGTCAGTCAGCGATTTAGCACAAATACGGACAAGCCTCCAAGAGAGCGAACCCAAAAGGTTTCTGATGAATTTCAAAGTAAATTGAAGTGCTCACAGACCGAATTTAAAATCGGATATATTGAAATTCTTGCGATCCTCGTTAAGAAGATTATTAAAAGAAACAAAATTGCAAAAAGCCGTTTAAGTTTTCGGTAGCGCAAATGGCTTTCGCTTAAATCCAATATCACGGGCGGAAAAACAAAAAGCCTGCGAGACAAAGTTCCTTTCTTTGGATGCTGAAATCAGCTGTCGGAATATTTTCGAGCCCCGAATCCCCGGCAGTAAACAAAAGAAAAATTCATTATCTCGTCAGAACCGGCGCTAAGAATTTCTCGGGGAAAAGCGCGAGAATTGATTTTGGAGGATCGTTAACTTTATTTCAAAAGTGATGGGCGGCTGTCGTTCCCCGAAGTCTCTTCATTCCTTTGATAAACCTTCCACTTTTCCCCGCTTTCCACAAAGCTCTCTCGCGTCTCCCCCCCCACCAGATATTATCAATTGAAATTTACAACGCTCAACCACCCCCCATTCATTTCGAGCAGAGTGCTTACGAGCAAACCACCGCAACAAGTGCGTAAATCATTCGCCAATCTTCGGCTAATTCGGGACAGGTTCCAAAAGATTCAACTCGGCCTGGAGAATATCATCTGATTTTCTCCTGAAGGATGTTGCTCCCCGCCCCGGGATGAATGATTCAATGAAGGGAGAGAGCTCCGCAAAGTGAATCATGAAACGGGGGAGGGGGGCAGATTTCGGGAAGGCCATCTGGGAACGGGGGGGGGGGGGACTCGTGAGGGATGTTGCGCACGAAGGACGATATTTATAAGATTATTGCAAGGGAAGAGGTAGAGAAAAAGACCATAAATCTTTTTTTCACGTCACTCAAATTTTAAAATTGTAGAGGAGAATCTCGGTTCGTTTTTATTTAACGCCGAAGCTCTTCCACCATTCCATCCCTTCCCTTTATTTTATTTTTTGTTCCCGGGCCTCTGAGAAGCTTCCACGCGTGAAACTTTGTGAGAAAAAATTTTTTTACCTCTAAAGATTTGTCAAGATTTTATATAAATGTATAAAAATCCTTTCTCTGTTGCGCTGCGCTCATTCGAATCGCTTGAATTAAAACTCGCGGTGAGTTTTCTTTAACCCGTTAAGCCACGTATTTTTTGGAGATGGCGTATATATACGTCATTAAATAATTTTTTTATATGTTTATATTACTTTAGGATTTGTTTATTACAGCTTATAAAATATTGAAATAAAACGTATATTATTAAATAAACCAAGAAAAATCATTTGACATATATATACGTCATGACCGCTTTAGTGTACAACAGATCAAGCGTAAATATACGTCATATCTGCTTAACGGGTTAAGACTCACAACTTCTGTCGATTCAAATTGAATACATACGAAAGGAGTTATTAAGTCAGCAACAGTAGAAGTCCTCGTGATGAATTACCAAATTTTTTTTAGGCAAAAGCAAAAGGTTCATGAGAATGTGTTGAGAGACTTTGAAACTGTTGAAACGAACCGGAAGTCGAATATGGCAGGAAATGCGTGATTCGAAAATTGCAAATTTTCCCAAGGTTGGAATTTCCCCGCTGAGAAACTTGAATTATCATTTGCGCAGGAAGAATTTTTATCAATCACTTCGGGGAAAGAACGATGGAAACGAGGAGGATTCGAGCTTCATTAATTTCCACAAGAAACTGCGAACATTTCCCAATGAATCTAATTAAGACCTAAACAATGCCAATTAATTACCGGAGATTTTTTCACCGGAGGATTCGGGTGGACCCATTTCGAAGGAGCGATGTTTCACTGAAAATTACAAATTTTTTTTTTTTTTCATTAAACCCATTCGCCCGCTAATCCTGCTTACCGTGGCGAATGAGTGAATGAAACTGCGAGATTAGCGGTGGTTACCGAAGGAAATGAAAACCGGTATTGGTATCATTGTGGACCTGAAAGGGGGATTTTCTTCCTCCGAAAAAAAGGAAAGCCCCTTTTTCGTCAATCTTTCCGATTTTCTATTTTTGGTTTGGAAAATAAACCTTTCCGTAATTCCCAGGAGCCGGCAGAGTTCACAACTCATTTTTCATCTGCTTTTTTCTGCCTAGGAAAATACGCTTCCAGGTCCTCGCATTTTCCTTTATCTTCTTTTGTTGCCTTCTTCATTCATCCCCTCCCGGCGGAGGGGGAAAAATCAAAACCAATTTTATTTATCGATTGGCTTCAGACGCAACAATAAGTGCTGAGTTAAAGAATTTCCTATAAATACCAACACTTTCACAATATTTATACAGTATATATTTATTTAGACTATTATGTATTTATTTTACTTTAATTGTGTACTGGAGAAATTTATTTTAGACTTTTTTTAGATAACAATTTTTAAATTCTATTTTTAGAAACCTATAATAATTTTATTTTAGAAAATATATTTTTATATTGTTAAATTATTTATTATTGTATCAACCGAAGATTTTGTGCAGATTTTTATGTGGCTTTGATGTTTATAAAAAAATTAGAAAAATTATGTATTCTTAAAGACCGGAAGATAACATATTTATTGTATTGTTAATTTCCAAGGGAAAAGACAATCCGAGAAAAACCACCACCGAATCTTTTAATCGCGGATATTTACACGTGAAAATCATCGATATGGAACACGAATGAAACCTCAATGCCGACATTAGAGCCCGGACGATCGAAAAAAGACAACAAGGGACGAAATCGACCGCAAAAGGACCGAAGGGTAGTCAATCTCCGTCAAATAATGTGGCGACGCTTTTCCACTGCCAACCCGAATAATCTAATTAACAGCGGGGGAAAGGTGTCCTCGAGCAGTTTTCATTTCGGATTACTTCTCCCCAAATCCGAAACCTCATTTTTCCAATATACATCTCAAAAAAAAAAAAAAAAACACCCGCTCCGATTTATTCCCCAGACGAGTGATGTGGAGCGAAATCGCGGAAGGGTAATAATGCCGAGACGTTGGCAACATGTGCGAACTTTTGCCTTTTTTTTTTTTTAAATTATTAAAACTTGTCATATCATACTCTTCCTTGAAAATTGTCCCCCCCCCCCCCAAGTAACAGCCCAGGCTTTACACCTCCCGCTCAATGGATGTTTTCCGGGGATCGATTTTCCCACACGTTCCCATTCGGGGGCGACCCCAGTCCTTTGTCTCAGCAACTCTCTGCTTTTCCTTCTCCCTTCATCCCTCATTCTGGCATGACGAGTTTTGCAATAATGTAAACATTCTCACTGACACCCCATGAGAAAATTAAAACAAAATTTATTCTGCGCAACCTGACATAATAATCTATTTTCTTATTATACAATTTCCCCGTTCCCTGTTTTCATTTGCCTGCATCCTTGTTTTACTTCGCGGGATGGCAAAATTAACGCCATTTTTTCCAAGGGGGTGAGTATCAAAACAGGCACAAATAATTGTGGCTTCCTTCCCCCGTCCCGGGAAAAAATTGTCATGAAACTTTTAACGAGGGGGTGGAAAAGGGGACTGATTGTATCCGTTACGCCCCCTATCATTGGCAAACATTTCATCATAAATAATATATAATAAATAATAAAAGGATTTCTGCGTCAAATATTCTAATGAGGGGAGCGTTTGTAGAGGCCTTTCGAGGAGTTCTCATGTAAAACTTTATGTATACTTTTAGACGCCCCCCCAACTGTATTCTACGTACTTCCGGGAGGAAAGAGATTTAAGAGATAAAATGAGAAACTTCTTGACGCGTCCACGCGCGGCAAAAGGTCGATCTCTGCGCCGGGACTTATCCTTCCGAGGAAGTTTAAAGCGCGGAATAATATATGACCAGCCGATGGCGGCATTAAACCTTGGAACAATTTATGATAATAATGCTTCGAGCCAGGCTCATCATAAATATGTAATAGCGGGATAACGAAACATGATCCCCAGGATTTCCGCTCCGTGACAGCTTTCACATCATGCTCGGGGGGGGGAGTGCGGGGAGGGGGCGTGATGAAAGCCAGTATTTCTTCCGCAACGTGCTGCCACGGCGGTTCCCAGGTGCTCAAGGTTTAAAACGAACGAGAGAACAAGATGACGGTCACGCGGGACAAGAAAGATGTGTCACGGATGTTCCAAGTCCCGAACGTGAGTCGAAATGCCAGAAAAGGAGAAATCAATGGGAGGACAGGAGATGGGAGACATCGACAAGGAGCCCGATGCTCAAACAAAAAATCACCCCCACAATATTTTTCCATCGAATTAATGCGTTTGTGTCGAAAGGTCGATCTCCAAACTAAGGCTTTGAATATTCCTTTTATGCTGGCGATAACCTCAGAGCTTCAACCCCGCCTTATTTTACCGGACACGCAACATTATAATCGAGAAAACAGACAGCAAATAAATTTTTACCCCGTCTTATTGAATCTCGATCTGGGTATTCAAAAACTCGAGATATATCTGCGAAATGTCTTCCCCGTGAAACAGGCAACCC
This sequence comes from Brueelia nebulosa, assembly GCA_028293925.1. Lineage (NCBI taxonomy): Eukaryota > Metazoa > Arthropoda > Insecta > Psocodea > Philopteridae > Brueelia > Brueelia nebulosa. Next base: position 92,815 of record JAQIBA010000149.1, on the reverse strand, counting down.
TTTCAGCACAGAAAGAATCTGATAAGAGAAGGCATTCCATTTGGCCGAGACTCCTCCCCACTTTCGCCAAAAACACCCTCTTCCCCCATCATCCAGATATTAAAAATCCTTCCAACAGACACTGCTTATTTTACTACAAACAGAACCACCCACTCAGTGCTATTCCATTCGAACATTTTGCAATAATTTACCCCAAAAAAAACTCCCCACGAAAAACGGCGTTACTTTTAATGGCGATAAAAAATATTTATCTGTAATTCAACTCTTCTTAAAAAAAAATGTCTCTGTAAATTCACGAAAGTTTCTTCAACAACCATAATCCCTACGAAGCTTAAAAAATTATTAGCGAGCCAAAGAAAAAGGAAACTACTTTCGTCGACAACTTTTCATAATTATTTTTCTGAGAACAATTTTATCCCTGATTCGCAAAAAGACTAGTTCCTTTCATGGGATATTATTCAACCGGTTATAATTAACAGATTGCTGATTTTTTTCAGTGGTCAGCAGAAAAGATAAATTGAAAAAAAAAAAGAAAGAAAGAAAGAGAAAAAAAATATTCTTCGAGGCGACCTTCTTGTTTTCTTTTCAAGACTTTTTTTTTTTTTTTGAAAAATTTCCTCTTGCATAAATTTGAATCCGCATTTAATTACGCCGGGGGAATTTTCGTTGCGGGAGCCAGGAAAAAAAATTACTTAGCCAACGCGAAAATTAAGACAAACCCCCCAGGAATGGTAATTACGAGGTATCCATTATGATACCCAAGAACGAGGCTCTCTTTCCTTCCTCCCCCCCCCCCCCCCCCCGCCTAATTTCCATCAATGGGAATCGATATAACCGGAAGTTATGAAAACGGATGTGACTGCTGCCATCGGGGCGATCCATCTTTTTTTTTTGGGGGGGGTGAAAAGAAACTTATGAGCTTTTTTTGAAAAACATTCTCGCCCCTCTCGTGAATCTTCAAATTCAATTAAAACGCTCACCTTTTGAAACTTTTTTTTTTTTTCCCCGACATAATACCTTCAATTTGTCCATAATTTGTCCTTCCATCGAATCACTTTCCCTCACGCTTGTTTACTCTTATTTCGGTTTATAGAAAACACGTCAAAATGATATATGATAAAGCGGCGGAGAGGAAAGGGGTGAGAGGGTGGAGTGCGGAGGGGGAGGGACTCCGCCAGGATTTTATTGACACGAACAAACACAAGCAAAGAACCGCAGCACGAGGAATATTCCGGCTGAGATTTGATAAATTAAATCAAGCGAGGGGGGAAGCGAGAAAAGGAACTGACATGGCTCAAAACTGTAATAAAACTTTGTGACGTCTCGGAAAGAATGTGGAATTCTTTTGGGGAATTTCGAACGGGATGACCGTTCGAGCATTCCGATCGTCATATGCCCCGCTCGCCATCAAAGTATTCCATTTTCATTCCATAATTCGAATACCGAATTTTTCCGTTTCCTAAACGAAACCACCTGCCCCCCGGTGCATATCCGGGGCCAACCTGGACGGGAAAACCCTTCTTCGAGATATCATCCCTAAGGAAGGGAAACTCGCGAGATTCCTTACTGAATTTTTCAATTTCTTCCAGGCCGTTGTGTTCATGTCCGGATTACCATGATCGCAACCGAACCAATTTCCCGTGGAGAGATAGAATAATGACATTGTCAATTTTAAAAACAAAATTTTCCTCCAAATTGACCCGGGAAGTTTTCTTTTTATGAGAAAAAGATAAAAATCTCGGCTCGAACTCCTCCATCGATTTTCACGTGCTTAAAAAAAAACCGAAACAACCGAAAAAAAGTGCTTTCCACTCGCATAAAGAACAAAAAAAAAACATAATACAATTATTTTTTGAATGCCCCACTGACACGAGACTGTCATCGAATTTCGTGTATCAAATTTTAAATAAGCGAACACCAATAATTTCGGCGACCGCATTTTTGTACTGTGAAACGTGTCTTTTCAACATATCCGGCGAAAAACATCGAAGACAAACCGTTCGAAAAGTAAATATTTACGATGAGGAAAACATGTCGGCCTGGATGCAGCGCCCACGATTGAAACTAACTAATAAATAAGGTAATAAAAACGAGTTTGTGTATTTAAATTTGGGGAAATCTGAGAGCTTGGCTGAAAGCTCGTTTCTGGCCAAATTTCCATTCAAAACCCGTACCACCCTCACTCCCCGTTTTGATTCGTCGATTTATGGGTGCAATTCGCCACCCCCGAATAATCATTCATTGAAAATATGCCCGTCCGAAAACCGGTCTTTATATTACGGAAAATGAATTCGAGAAACGGAGGAAATTGAAAATGCGAATCTGTCGGCTACTTAAAGAAATGTTTTTGCTTAAGCACCTGATCAAAGAGAGAAATCCCCCCCTCTCTCTCTCTCTCACAAATTGTTCCAAGGCTTCCGCAAACCTTCCGGCTTTTCCTTGCATTCTCTTTTTTGTTTTAAGAAAAATCTAATTTGGATTAATACTCGGAATTTCCTCATTCGGAAAATTTTAATGATGAGAAAATCAAAGTGTTGGGCTACGGGGGTTTCTTTCTTCCGGTACTTCCACCCCTTTTTTAGAGGCCCGAACACATTTTTAAATTTTTGAACGAGTTTTCTCCTTCACGAAGTCTTGCGTATGATTATCCCAATCTTTTCATCATTTGAAAAAAGAACTCATTGTTATTTGATAAAAGAAGAGAGTAGAGACAGCAGGGACTGAATCTCACCCCCATACAACCCCCCACCACCTCTGTCATTGGAGAACCTGAATTTGGGGGGCAAATTGGTTTTCATGAGCAACCCTCGCATGGGATTACTTTCCATGCAAAGAAAACAACGAATCGGTCAAATATTTGCAAAGGGAACATACACAAACGGGGCCAACGCCGAAAAAGCGAGAAGAAACAGAATTAAAAAACAAAACAAAAAGGTTAAGTTATTAATGAAGCACTCTATATTCGAGATACCCCGTTTGGGAAATATCTTCCACTGGCGGAATCCTTATTTCTGCTTTTCTAAATTATCAAATTTTGAACTTTTTCTTATTGCCCCCAACCCCCGCCCATATACACAGAGCCTAACAATTGCACCGCATCCGATGGGATTGCTGTTCGAATTTTCTCACCTGCACCGCATTATATCCACCGCTCTTCTGTTTCTCCTGTCCCTTTTCATTACCTCTCATATTTGTTTTCTTTTGTTTCCTCCCCCCCCTAAAATAATTGAGCCCAAACTTAGTCGCACAAAACACCGAGCTAATGATTTTCATAAGCTTTTTCCACCCCCTTTTTTGTGTGGAAATAAATCAAAACAACCCGTGCACACGATCACCCTTTGTTTTTCGTGAAAGACTCAATTATTGAAAATTTGATTGGATAATTTTATTAGAATCACAAAAAATGCCCCTATCAAATTAAAAAAAAAAACAAAACAAAACAAAAACAAAAAAAAGCCCCAGGTGTATCAATTTCGTAAAGCGTTACGAGCGCAATTTAAATTTATTTTCAACGAAATATTTATTAAACAGTTTATCTTTTTTGTTCAATAAAACTCACAAAGCCCCCCCTCCGCCTCCCCCATCACCTCTCCCCCCCCCGCGCCCGAAAAACCATCAATCCCCATTACACATGTGAATGGTGAAATGTGGGAAATAAATTTATTCGGTCTAATAACGAATACTTTGGGGGGGTGCAAAAGGATAACCCCGGATCGGCTCTCCCTTAGAATATTCCCTCAAGGAAAGGCGAGAAGATGGAGCCGAAGGCGCGGGGGAAGGGGGCGGAAGGGGTGGAAGGGGGGGAAGAAAAACTGCACGCGGAAGGATACAGAAAAAATTGATTCCCAATGAGCCCACTTGAAGGATATTTTGCAAACATAAGCCCGAAAACCATTTTTCAAGAGGGGCGGAGGGGGGGCGGCGGGGGGGGGGAGGGGGGAGGGTGCGAGTAAACTGACGATCTGGGAATTGAAAATGCAAGGTAAATTTTTTAAAATATGTTTCAACCTAAAACATAATTTCATAGGAACGAGTCTCAGGGGGTCGTTTTAGTAAAAGTCAAAAAATGAATTTTTATTCTCTTCATGCTGAGGAGGAAACTGTTTTTCAAATCCAAAGCATTAAAAGCGTCTGATTTTCAAGGAGTTTTCCACTGGAAATGACGTCGGATTATTCCGGAAAGCCTCGAGCTTTTTTCGCTACTGATTCGCTTGTCTTATTCAACTGCGTTATCACAGAGTTCAGCTGTGTGTACGTGTTACACAAGTGATGGCCAACCTTTGGTAATGTGCGGGCCAAATTTGAGTTTGGTGTAATTTCCCGGGCCACAACAAAATATGGATTTTTAAAATTAGTTTTTACCCTTTCTTCTCATTTTCCCCTTTTCTCTTTTTCTTCTTTTCTATTTTTCTTCTTTTCTCTTTTTTATTTAAACGGTTTTATTTTCTTTTTCTCATTTTCCCCTATTCTCTTTTCCTCTTCTCATTTTCTCCTCTTTTCTCTTCTCATTTTCTCTTTTCTCTGTCTTCTCATTTTCTCATTTTCATCTTTTATCTCTTTATCTTTTTCTCCTTCTTCGCAATTCCTCTTTTTCTCTTTCTTCTCATTTTTTCATTTTCTTCTTTTCTCTACGTTCCTGCTCTCACGGCTATTGCCTTTGCCTCCTTTTTCCTGGCTTTACCCTTTTTACAACATTTTATGCAAGCAGTCCTTTTGACTTATATGACAGAATCTAAAAAAGAAGGGACACCCAAAGTGTTTAATGGAATTCCAATGGATTCGAAAGCGTAAGTGTAAATTTAAAATTTTGCCGAAAGGTAAGAAAGAATTTCAAATTGAAAGTTATTGTGATATTAGCGTACAGACACAACCCTTTATTTGAAAATTAGAATGGACTAAAATCACCAAATACGTATGTGAATATAGGAATAAAAGAGCGGGCCACATGCAACACCTTCACGGGCCGGATATGAGCCCACAGGCTGTAGGTTGGCCATCACTGTGTTACACTGTCCCATCAAGCAAAAGCGGCAGGGAAATTTTTGGAAACTTGGCCCTCTCTTTACACGGTGTTTAAACCCCAACGAAAGCTCATTCTGTCCTATTCTGTCAGTTTTGCATCATGCTACACAGCTGCAATGCAGCCATCAAATCGAGGAACAGTGCAATGGCGGAGATAAAACTCTAAACACACACATCCAGTTGCGCTGGACTGAAAAAGATTAAGAACACTCCCGTGACGTTCGAGTTTAAATTCAAAGAGGATTCATTCTCGGAAATCCAGTAATACGATTCCGCAGTTTTGTGTTACACAGCTGTCAGTGGTGATTGCCTTCGCTGTTCTAGGACACGGTGGCTCGCATTCCCAAAAACATGCACACCAACGACGGAAACGGGAAACTTTGCTTCGCTACTGAGCACTTGAAAACGACTGAAAACTGACGGATCCTTAGAGTCGATACAACGCCCCCAAATCAGTGGAAAATTACCCGTGAAAGAGGAGCACAATAAAAGGGGTGCCTCGGTCGAAGATGGCTACGAGATGGAAATGTCGCCGAATTACACTTTCGCGTCGACATTTTCTCCGCCGCTGAATTCTCAAGAAAAGCGGATGGGAAGGGGTTGCACATATTCGAAGGAAAACATTCAAATCGGGGTTTGAGACTCTGTGGCGAAACAAAGGAAAACTAAGGTTCGAACTGAGGATGCCGGATCTAAATTGCCTCAAAGGAAATTTCCTCGACAACCCCCAAGACTTTTGTAGGTGCGACGTGAAAGGGGTGAAAGGGGGGGGTGAAGTTTTTCTTTTTGTTTTCGCATTCATCTATTTCGTTAAAAATAACGAAAATTTCTTTTTCCATTTCCTTTGTTCCTTCGATAACCATTGCTAATTTAAGCGTTCTTTGTAGTGAAAGCTTATTAGGGAAAGCAAAGGCTCGTCCATTCAGCGATGCTACACCCACTGATAAAACGTCAAAGGCACAACGGGCGCGGGGGGGGGGAGGAAAAATTACACTTCCGCCAGGGTTCGCCTACCCCCAAAAAATTAACCCCCGGGGGCAATTTAACAATGCAAAGGAATGAGATTTTAATTAAACTGATTCGTTAATAAAACGGATTTTTTTTTTCTGCTTGAATTTATGCAAAAGGTTCTTTGAAAATATTATGATGAAAAATAAAGTTCTTTTTCTTTGATCAACATCAAAACCTCAAAAACCCGGTGAAAATTTTAGAATTTTGCACCTTTTTTGAAAACAAAGCCGGCCGTTACGAAACTTCAACTTCATGTGCACGTTCAACACACATACACACACACACACAAAAAAAGAACACTTTCCACATCGCTTCGTTCCCCACTCTTCGGCGGTCAGTTTTGAATTGTGCTCGAGGTAAAGTGCCCCATAAGCTCAAAAAAGCTCCCACCGTATGAATGCCATAAGAAAGGAATAACGCAGCGCGGACCAATCAAAAAGATGGATAAATGAAGCTCTGTTTTTGCTTTAAACCGTTCAAGGGTGAAAAGTTATTCCGGTTTTGCCGTAAGCAAAAGGAAAGCTGAATTTTGCTCATGGTGTACTTCCTTCGACACCTTGAGTGAGTCTCAGAGTAAACAAAGGGAATCCGCCGAGGAAGGACTCAAACGAAGAGGCCACACCATCGGCCATTCCATTTCTGACCTTGCGAGGAGACAGGCGGGCTTTTTGACTCGAGTGAAAGCTCGACCTTTGAAAAGTTAATCTCCGAAGGATGCAGAACAGGTGAGGTTGATGGCACTTGTTGTCCCGAAACTCGGGAACCTTTCGCGGGTTTTTATCGCAGGCCCCGAAGTGATGGAGGCCTGTTAACGAAGCCAATTCGGGTGGAGGCGGTAATTTCATTTTCATATCGGAATCATCCGAATTTTCCAAAAAAAGATCGTCTGCTCCGGGGGCACACGATCCCGGAGGGGGAGGGGGACTTCGTTCCCGGGGCAAATTTATCCTTGCAGGAAAAGCAAGAGCGAACCAAGAAATAGAAAAAGAAAAAAGAAAAAAAATCTTACCTTAGTTCCAGGATGAAGAATGTCCCTAAAAAAGTAGAAAAGAAATTTTAGACAAAGGAAAAAAAATAAAAATAAAAAAAAAATAGCCTTTAAATAAAAATTAACTTAAAAAAGAAATGGAAAAGACAGAAGAGAAAACGACTCGGGCCACATATTTCAGCCGATTGTTTATCTATCCGATCTAAACAAATAGACGTTTAATTTATAGAGGGCGAAACGAGAAGCGTTGTTATGTTTCCTCAAATAGTGACCGGTCTTCATCTTACCCCTTTCGATAGTGAATAAAATATTGCAAGAGGTTTTTAAGGGGCCCACGATAACACTCTGAGGCCTTCTTCTGAATAATTTTTACCGTTTTTCTCCGGCGTTTTTCTCTCCTGATTTATGACAAATCGAAATAGGATTTGTGCATTGGGCTTTCCAATTCTTTTTCTCTCTCTTCCCCAACGTTTACCACCTGTGAACTGCCACAGGGAGCTTTCGTTAAACAAAGCAAATGTCAGCGCATTCGTGGCTTTTATTCAATCCTTTCGCCGTAATTATGTTTGCTTTCGGAGTTGTATAAACACTATCGCTACCTGGAAACCTTCCGAAATAAACACCTTTCCTACAACAATTCATATGCTCCAAGACTTTCGAAAAAAATTTATCGCATTCGTGTCAAATCAGATGAAGTGGATCTCATCTGTGCATTGCATTTTAGTTTTTTTTCACGAAATACATAAAAAACAATCGAATTTTGTTTTTTTTTAAAGAGCTGGGAAATGTTCTAATTGTTTTCAAGCTTTCTAAGTAAGCTGTACCGAAGTATCCTCCCCTTGGTACGCAAAACTATAAATTATTTTGTCAAACACACACACACAGAAGAACCTTTTTCTTATTTGGAAAGAACCCTCGCGTTCTACAATTTATTTGATTCAGAATGCCCAGGGGTGCAATGCTAAGCCTTAACCTTAGCTATTTATCCATCGGTGTCCGAATCAGGTATCGACTGAACCACACAGGAAATACACGAGTTTGGCTGAAAGGAAAACCCCGGAAATCCTCAAGAGTCTTCTTTTGCATCTTCTTTCGGAAGACATTATTTTCTCGAGTGGATCGAAAGCCCCATTGTATACACTACGATCTTCCAATTTACCGGTCCAAATTGTAGTGCACACGGAACGACCATCATCTCATAAAAGATACGTCTCACTCGAGCAATTTATCACATCGGCCCACACGCCTTGAAACGCATAAAATGCATTTCGCTTTCGCTTACGAGACCAATTTATAATGCAGCGTTGATTAATAACATAATTAGTTGGACATATTCAGAATTCGATCGTTCCCAAATTGGAACAAGTCTACTTTTTCCAGCACTCGAGTGATCAGGTCATCGTAACATACAACACAAAGTTTTGAAAGTCGAGAAAGGGTTACATCTTTACGAAGGGAAATTCGGGGATTAAAAGAGTGGAAAAGCTGCGATAAAAATTTCATTCAAATTCTCTTTTCAACAAAGCTTTCATGACCCATGGGTGATAAACACGGATTAAAAATAAAATGAATAAACTCAATCTTAGACCCCTGCATCTACAGAAAGGTATTTTTTAATCGAAAAACCGGTCTTGATAATGTTAATTAACATTCACATCCCGAACCGAAGAGAAACTACGAATCCGAGGGCTGAAAGGAAGTTCGAAAGAGGTCTCTGTCAAAGAATGGGTGGGCCCCATTCTGGGAAATTATTTTTACTCTACCAATATGTTAAATCCTTCTTACCATTTTAGAAGCTCCAACCCATTAACCCAGTTTCCTTCCTCTTTGTACCGTATTTGCCCACTGGCACTCGGCAAGCACCGGTTTCTAGACATAGAATTCATGCCTGAAACCGAGCACAACTCTACTTTTTCATTCTAGCACTAAACGGAATTTTGTTCGAAATTTAAAAATTATCAGAAGCGGAAAATGGGGCATCCTTTGGCTCTGATATCGAAAAGCAATGATAAGTTTTTGTCGTTGGAGAGACTTTTCAATCAAATCCATATGCGAACGCGGACTGTCAGAAATTATAAATTAAGTGAAAGTGCTCAGTCTTCTTTCCTCCTCCATACTCTGGAAAAACCTTTCATTATCACACCATTATTAAATGAAGGAAAATGAGAAAAATCGCACTCACTTAGGTAATGATGCAAATGGCTACTTCAATCTCATTGAAAATGGGCCTCTAGAGTTTCCCTTGCCCCCTCGACCTTCTGCTATTAACTTAGGTCGATACCTCATTAAAAAACTCTTTTCCACAAAGCCCACGAGTATCCAATTTCTAATTACCGACCGCAAACGCGGACATGATTTTATATCAAAGTCATCACGGGGAAACGGATTTGCCAAAATTGAAAGGCTCTCGCACGGGGGAGGAGAGGAGCTCCAACACTCTTTGTCCTCCTGCGACATTACCTCGAAAAATAAGAGAAATTGACGGTGTTCGAGGTCAAGGACAATTTACCATTACGTGTGCTCACGACCAGTCTCGCGTGTGAGGTGCTCACAGTCACTTCCCATTACGTTCCTATGAAAAAATTCCCTTCGTCAACTCACGGCCGAGATGCGGTCATGGAATAAAATTACTAAATTTACGCCAATTATGCAACGCGGATTCTTCATGTGGTCATTTACGGGAGGAGAAGAAACACACTCGGCATTGGAAAGTTCGAAAAACCAGAAATAAGAAACAATCGGATAACCTTCTGCTGATCGATTTCAAAGGAAAAATGTCCGAAGGCCAATGAAAGCTTTGAGATGCAACGGCTAACAACTCCTGCTGAATTCAACCCTTCCGCTGACCTAAAAACCGACGACAATTTATTTGACTAATCCTTTGAGAGATTCGTTACGAACACATGTCGCACGTAAAAACCTCTGCACACGCAGAAAACATTCTAATAGGGGATGACATTTGACAAAGTTTCGTGAAAAACTCCGTTGCGAAATCCGGAGCACTTCCCCAAGAAAATCCCACTGTCGGAAAATTATTGTAGAATATTGTGGAAAATTGAGGCTATCGAATCAAAGAGACACAACCAGGTCTAATGGGGAAAACGTCAAAATTTAAATTGATTACAACGCATGAAAAACCATATTGAATCATTTCATCTGACGGTCCCCGAAGACCGGCAGAAACAAACGCTCAATAAAACAGGCCACGGTTGGGAGAACCAAAAATTAATTAATTAATTAATGATTTTTTGTGCTTAATTCGTCACCGAGTGTTCGTAAAAACTCAATAACGCGGACCGAACTGTTTTCTCGACCACAAAATAATTTATTATAGTAAAACTTTTAATAGTGGAGCCTCCATTATAATTTAACAAACGCCGAAATCCTTTCTAACACATTCATCCCATTGCAAATAAACCACCCCGAGTGTTCGCGCCCCTAAAACGCATTTCATCTGAACGAGATGCAAAAAAAGAAAGTGAGAGCCGCCGAATTCGATCGAGTGCTCATTAATGAAAATTTTTATTTGTGAAAAAAAGCTGTGATCCATCTTTCAACCCCGGTTGAAATTGTCAATTACCATTTTTCCTTCCCGGGGGCGATTTCGAATTTTTCATATCCGAAGGGTATTAAATGATTGCCAGGCTAAATTTAATATTCTCCAATTGGTTACCGATTAGTCCTCCACGTGAGATATAAAGGGAACGCAATTAATCCCGCGTAAAATTCAAAAAAAAAACTGCAGCGATAACTTTAATTTGGACAATCATTTCAGTTTCCCGGAAATTATTTTATAAATAAACTGTATAATTCCAGAAGGACACGGGTACATTTTGCTCAAAGTGAACGTCTTTACAACGCAGAATAATTAATTATCCAAAATTAATTTTCATATATCATTAAATTTAAATGTATTGTCACATATGACCTTGAACTCGATCCCATTTGAACTTTGGATGACTTTCACCCTTATTAAAGGGGAGAGTTTTCACCCCTGAGTTATTAAAGGGTGGATTAAAAGGAATTAATTAGAAAAAAGTGAGAGAAGTAGGGAATAAATGGAAAATCAGTAAAAATACGAAACAAAGAAAATTACAAAAAATGAAAAAAATGGATAAAAAAGTGAAAAAAGAGAAAAAATAAATAAATAAATGAATCTTCCATTACTAATAAATTTTTCAAAATGTGTTCAAAACTTGTAAGAACTATCGCGGTCCATATTCTAAATATAATAAAAAATAATATCTAAAAATAAATATAAAAATAAATTAATATAAATAAAATTTAACAATAAAAATAAAAAAATAGGAAAGGGGGACAAGAAAAAGGGGAAAAGTAGTCACTATTAAAATTACTACCCATAGTTTAAGGGTAGGAACCAAACCTCATAAACATAAACACATACAACTATAAATAAATACAAACGTAAACACACCATCTAAGAAAGCGGTAAAAAAAATACCAAACCAAATAAATAAATAAACTTCCACACATAAATAAATTAATAACGAAACATAAATCTAACTTTTAATTAAGATTAATTGGAAACGCTACCCCTTTTCGCCCCGACCTTAAATTAATAACAGTTTAATTTGTTTCGGCCGGGGGAATTTAATTATAAATTTAAAAATGCATGAAGCAACGTACGAGCTGAACACTTATCGCTTACAGTCAGCAAAAGCACCGCTTAAGATGCCCGTGTGCAATTGTACACACGTCGATAATTCCCTGAGAGAGAGATGGAGAGTTATTTAACCGAGAACTTTGATACAGTGTGTGTGGCGTAATCAATTACTTTGCTAAATCCGTGAAGAACAGCCTTCGGTTATGACTCATCCGTCTGCAGTATAATAATAACAGTTTAATCATACTGAAAAATACATTTCTTGACTTTCAGCAGGTTCCGTCTTGCACACACATAACAATTATTTTCTTTCTCACAAGTCGGAATGATTTACGGATGAGTTTTCATCAAATCCCTGTTATTCTTTGCCAAAAAGCGATAATAAAAAATTTAGTTGAGCTTACATTATATATACTGAAATTTATGGGGTAAAATAAGTCAAAAACTTTGCAACTTCACTAAAAATTCCTCCGAAATTGGGTTAAACTGTTGTCGTTTCTTTGTATTGTCTCATTTACGAACTCATTCGATTACTTTCGGAAAAATCGCCGAATAATTTTCACACTTTTCCGACAAACAAACTTTATAACCTATTTCTCTTTGTTGGGAATCTAAAAGAGAATCCAACAAAGCACAGTCCGCAAAGACCACCCGTGCATTTCAGTACTGAACTGACCACCAGTAATCAAAGGGGAATCACGTGGTGGACAAATCGGTTTTCCAACCATCCGAACATTGAGAAATGTATCCGGAGGACCGAACCAACATTTAATAATGAATTATCATTTCGGCGCCAAAAAATTACCCCTCCTCAAGTGAAAAGTCAAACTGACAGAGAGCAAAATTGAGAGCGTCAGTTAAAATGAAAACCAATTAAACATCAAGTCACCGGTTTCTGTGGCGCAGATTGTCAGAAAGAAAAAGTAATGAAGTAAGCAGTGACGCGTTTCGGTTTCGGACAAGAAAAAGCTGAAAAACCTCCCCCGATTCGACACCCCCACCCCCTCTCTCGACGGCGGAGGGAAGGGGATTCTTTCCCAACCGAAAATATTTTCAAATTGTAAAATGTCCTTTTGATTTCGCCGTTACAATTATTATTGCTCGAGATAAAGATAACGATGACGCTAATGGTAATTTTAAAAGATAATAATGAAAAAAATTTCTCTTTTCACGGGGAAATTTCTCCGGGGGGGGGGGGGGGGCGCGCGCGGGAAAGAGGTGGAAGAAGAAAAATAAAAAAGAAAATAATGTCGCGTTTACTGCTAATTGAGAAATATGAAGAAAGAAATTATTTTTCTCCCTTTTCAGGCTTTTATAAGTCAAAAAAGAGGGAAGGCCCCCCGGGAGAAAATCCTGAAAAAATCCAATCGTTAAAGTTTCCTTTATTTCCTTTGAAAGATTGCCGGAATTAAGATTCATCAGCGCGGAGATTCAACGTCTGCCACTTTCATTTGGAACTTCTGTTTTTCCACGGCGGAACTCGACACAGTTCCTCTCATTGTCTCAACTTCCAACAGATAAAATCATTTTCCATTTGGGAGTCTTTCGCTGCAACCCGAATCTGTTCCTACTCAATTTTTCTTCGCCATCGTAAAAACATTCTTTCGCCAGACGCCATTTACTGCCATGACCGCCCATAAACACTTCACCCAGTTAAATTACTTCACCTTTTTGTGACGAGTGAATAAATTTTATTGATCCATTCTCTCAAAGTGAATTTGTTCAGACAACAACGGGGTGTATACTGCGCCCGATTTTGGCCAGAATACTGCCAGAAAAAGCCCCCCGACTTTAATTAGGAAGTTTAAATGTAAATGCGTTAAAATTACACGCGGGGAACCGACGCAGGAGGCTTTTAACCCCAGTTTTAATTCGGCGATAATGGCACAGCGACGTGAGCTTTGTTCGAGCGAGCTTTTCGCTTTCATTGTACTGTTCGCCTTTTCTTTTTGCACACGACAAACTCATCAATGCAAGTCTGGATAATTTAGACTTCTTCCCATACGAGAAGAGAGCCACAAGGCAAAACCAGACAAAGGAACAGTCCCAGAAAATGAGCTCCCAATCATAAAAGCATAACACCGGGGGTTTCAAGGCCGGTCGTAAACTGAAATTCCCCGTGAATTGGAAATTGGGGGGAAATATTTGAGCGCGTGCACCGAATTTAAACCCTTTTCCCCCCCCGGTCGGCAAATGAATTGGTCAAAATCAGAAAAACGAACCGGAAGCTGATAACGGTTTTTTCTCCTATGAATGAAAAACCCGTGGGCGAAACCACTGCCCAGAAGTTTTCCTCCGACTATATCTGGCAAAAGATTAATTTAATTCTGATTGATGTTAGACTTTAACCTGAACGTAGGAAAGAAAAGACCTTCCTACAAGCCGAATCCGAACGGAGGATTTAATGCGAGCGTGCATGTTTGCATAGGCACTCAGCTTTCGGTAATTAACCAAACGGCCAAACGCATGATAATTAAACAACTCGACCGATTTGATCCCTCCAGGACAAATTCTCAAAATTGATTATTTAGGAGTCTTCGTGTGCATTTGGAGCACCTGCTTCATTCGGAAATTCACACAAAACGCCAATCTCGAGTGTTGTATATATATTTTTTAATTAGGAAGAAGGCACGAGGATTAGGTTTCCCGAAAGGCGGATCTCGTTTTATCGCGAAACAGTTGCAGGCTACATTAACTTAATTGAAAGATTCATATGAACTCGCACAAAATCCCTCTGATAAAGTTTTCACGAGTACCCAGTTAAGGCTGAAAAGTAATAAAATTTTTAATGCCCTCTATAACTACATGGTAGGGCAAAATATCACTCTCCGCAGTAATTTTCCTCGTAAACAACAAAACGGTCAGGAGAGCGGCTGGAATTAAGACTCGAATTCTTCTTTTTTCATAAGTTTCCCAGATGCGAAAGAGAACCGTCTCAAATTATCCCTATCGGAAAATACCAATCTAATTTGCGTATTCCCAAACTCGATTACACAACTTTGATTTTTCTGACAGACTGTGTTAAAATTATAAATCCGGATAAAATCGAAACCCTGACAAGACTCAACCCTTTTCTCGCCAAACTTCCGTTGATAACATCGCGACCAAAAAAAAAAGGGTACTTCCAATTTACTGGGCCAAATTTGGCCACATGGAAACAAACCTGCTGGTGAAACAACCCAAAGTGAACCCTTCCCGATGAAAACATAAACAAAACGAAATAAGAAGGAAATTAAACTATTCAAAGCGAAATGATAAAGGAGTTGATTTTATCACTCCGTTGTGGCAACCGTTGTGGTTGTCTTATCGGAGTAAAGAACAATAACAAACACACGCTGCACAAAAAAGATTTCCAATGCTTTAAAAAAAAAGGGGGGGGAAAAGAAGAAAACAAAAACCGATATGCGAAGTTTGCATTCAAAGACTTATCACGACCTCAAAATCCGGGAAAACGGGAGAAAAAGTAAACTCTTCAAAACCGGGAATTCCCGACCGGCATCTGGGGCATTTTTTTTTTTTTGTTGAATTGGCGCCCCCTTTTTTCGCATCCCTCAAATACTTGTGTGCACGCGAAACAACAAGGGCTCTCAACAAGTCGGAAAATTACACGGTTACATCACTCGCTGAACTTTTACATTAAAAATGAGAAAATTTATGCGGAAATGTCATCGAGTGCTGAAACGCGGTGAGTGAAAACCTGTGTAATTTTTTTCATTCCGCTTTTTTTTTTTTAAATATCGCTTCTGTTGATAAGCCATCGGATCCGAATTGGCTTAAGTTATTAGTAGGCGCAATCAATGTCATGACTAATACGAATTCCAAATCGGAAGGCATCAAATTCAGCTCAGGCTCAACCGAAGGAACTCACGATTACGATTTTCAACTTTGGTTGCATGCGGTCAATACATGACAAAACAAAGGGTTGTACATATCCGGGTCTGAACTCAAAACAAAGAACTGATATAAAAGAGAACAGAAAACAGAATCTGTTGCTTTTGATACATTCCCTTCCACCCCGTGAAATATTCTGAGAACATGATCGCTTTCCCCGCAGCAGACATCACTTCAAACCCTCTGTGATCCACCCCCGCACCCTCAGAATTACTTCGTAGAGGCATTTGCGCACTTGCTTTGTTTTCACCAGTGGTTTCCAAACTTTACCACGGCTCCCTTATGTAACGTTTATTTTATAAAATGCTGCAAACATAAAAAATTAATTAAGATAAGATCTTACACACAAGAAGGAGTCAATTACAATATTTTATTACAGCAGGCCACCTGACATAGTAGTTGATATGTACCTTTTTTGGTCGCACCTGCACTTTTAAGTGAATTAGCATCTCCCAATTTGACAAACCCTGGTTCAGACTGTGCTCTATCTTCAATTTGGAAATGAAATCAAAAGCTGTAATTGTGTTCACAAGCAATGCTTCTGATACTGTGTGATTCATGATTGTCCATAATTTTTCCACCAACGAATAAGAACAGAGACTATGGGTATTATACAATACTTCAACACCTGATGATTCCATACAGTAACCTTAATCTGACTGAAATTCATCTCTTCATATTGTACTTCTTGTCTTCTTTTTTCATTCAGTTCTACAACTGCATTTAGTTTTGCCTGAATTTCACTGATTCAGTGATACGATCACAATGAACAGGAAAATTTAAGAAATTAAATCCTTCAGAAAATTTTTTATTAAATCAAACAGACACTCCAAAACTTATTAGAGAGCATATAAAACAATTTAAATTTTAACAATAATTCTGGAAACATAACTGACAACTCAAACTCACTTTTTTGGTAAGTTTGATTTCACTGTCTTCAACGGAAAGGAAGGCAATCTCAATCAGCAAAATATAAAAACAGTAACTGAGTGACTAACAAGCACTTCTGCCCAACTTCACAAACACACAAAAGCATGCCTTTGAAAAGTGTGATGTTGTGGTGCTGAACGGACTGCAGATGAGCATGTTATACCCACTCACACAAAACTTGGCTTCACCCAAAACAAATTATTGTTTATAAATAATAAAAGATTCCACTCCAAAATGTTTTGCTTTAGGTTAATACCAAATTAAATTTCCAAGTTTTTCATTTTTTATTAAACTAAAAATGTCTAATTCCCAAACAACACAAGCCAAATCCACAAGAGACATTTTTAATTTTTTTTTTTAAACTTTATGCAAACACCATAATTCATTTAATACTACATTTGGGGTTAATGATAAACAATAACTTCTTTGTGTTAGTTATAATTCAAAGCAAGCACTCTTTTGGAAAGAGTATAAATTAGGATAAGAAAATTCCAAGGCATAAAAAAAGTTTTGCTTAACAAACACTTCCATTTTTAGAATGCATTAGACATGAAGTCATAAATTTAAACACTTAAACTGAGATCACTGTTTGAGCTAACCTAACCTTCTTGGCATTTTCAGCGAATTCAAACTCGAAATCTTACCAAACTCTCTGTGAAGACGTTAAAGAAAATTTTTATAATTCGCACGCGTTGATTTGCCAACTTGTTAGCCCGAGCAGGTGGGCAAATGTGGCCGGCACATTGGCCATCGTCAATACAGAGCAAATGATAAATGGCATTTCCTCTATAAAATAGAATAACAATTAAACAAAAGTTGCGTGCACCCAGCTCAGTAATTGTTTTTCTCAAAAATACCGATGAGAGTCTTCGGAGCATAAAACAATAAAGAAAAATCCATTGTTTTGATTTTGACAAGTGTCAAAAAATCGATAAAATGAAATTTAGCTTCGTCCGAAGGCGAAAAAAACTCACCCATTCATATCCTACTATTTGTTTAGTCCAGTGACAACACTTAAACTATTTTTAACTCGATAAAAATTATAAAAAATAAGCTTCTTCTAGTAAAAATAAATACCCAACGCGTAACAAGTGGTCCCACTAACCAAGATGGCGGCAGCATAAATTGATATGGAACCAAAGTTGGTTATGAAAGTGGCGACACTGACAATGAGCAGACCGGCAAATTCTTTTATTTGACGACTTCTTTCTGAATGAAATACAAATCAATTTAATCTAAAACTCTCTTACGATTTCATTTTCCAGATGAGTCTCCAATAACTCTCCCCGCCTTCGCCAAAAAACAAACAATTCACTCAGCACAACTTCCACAACACAACTATTGGCGTCCTCTTCCTCTGCCCGCCAAGGCGAAAAATGGCGGACTCTCTCCCCCGAGGAGTTTCTTTTCGGAGTCACGGGGATAATTTTAATGTAAACAGAGTTCTTAAAGGGATAAAACGGTTTCCTCTGGTAAAATTATGATGAAACAATGGAAAAACAATATTGAAGTTTCTCACGATTGGTTTGAGCCGCTTTTAAAATTACAAAAGCAACAAGACGAATTTTCAAATTAGGAAAATAATCCGTTTTGTTATGGTTGAATTTTACGCGGGAAATAATAAATTTTCACAATTTTCTTTGCCTTTGATTGTTGAAATGAATCTTTGCGAAAGTTTTCAGACAAGAATTTATTCTTTTTGTATTTTTCATTTTTGTTTTCTTGTAATTTTGTCAATTTTTTTCGTTCTTTTTTTGACATTATCTCTTTATGTTTTCTGCGAAGACTGTATTAGTTCAAATATGGAGGATGAAGTTACGTTAATTAATAAGTTAAAACTTGATCAAATTGTTCAGAGTATAATTATAAAAGTATAAAATCGGGAAAAGGATTAGCGACGGGTCAAAGATCAAACAAATTAGTGTTTTTGTATAACTGTAAAAGTTGGGATAATTGGGCATTGTTTTTTGGCCAATTTGTACACCCATCCGACATTTGAATCTTTGGTGGTTCTTAGGCGGAAAAGCAGGTTAATGAAAAAGTCAGTTCGTAAAAGCAGTTTCAGAGCATCTTTAAGATTTGCACAACACATGAAATTTCAACATAGAAAAGTCAATGTTCTGTTGAAAACATGGAGTAATCGCGGAAAAATTTTCCTAATTACAGAATGAAACGAGGCGAAAAACTAATTAAGTAAAATTTTTTCAAATTCGAGTGGGAAGAGATTTTTTGGAAAATTGTTTTGCGATGTCTTCATTTCATTAGCATAATTACCACGAATGCACATTTCATGCTCGATGAAAAATGATATTTTAGTATTAATCCCGATTTGTCTTGTGAAAAATAACTCATCGGGAGAGTATTAACTGTCAGAATAAGTAGTCCGAATGAAACAGTGAAAATTAGTTGGGTGAAGAGAAAGGAGAGGAGAAAATGAGGGGCATTAATTGACTCTGACAAATAACAAGTGATGGTTTTTGGCTGTTGGAATTCAGTCAAACCGAACAGAAAAAGCTCCCCATCCATTATTATTCATAAATTTAATTATCCCATTCATTTTCAATTAAAAATTTAGTTACGCATGGAAATTTTAACTTGATTATATTCTAATGAAAAAAGAGACAAATATATCGTTTGATATTTTGAAATTGAGCAACGAAATGACAAAACAGAATTATGAAAGCTAACGGACGGTGCATGAATTTTTTACAAGAGAGCAAATTCAGAGAGTGACAGAGCTTTTCATTTTAGGGTCAGTCCGATAATTGCGAAAACAGTTAAGCGAAATTTGTATGATTCCACCGAACGATGGAAAAGGTTACGAACTACATTAAAAGTTCCAACTTATTTCGGAGGGAATTCCTCATTAAAAGTTAGATAAGCTCGAAAATAAAATTAATTACGAATCTGTATTTCTTCCCGTTTCTTCGCAAAGAATCTCATTTGCTTTTGTCTCCTCTATTGTCGCCATATCTTTTACGCTTTTATCAATTAATTGTTTTTTATGAAATGTTAATTTCACTCATAGTTTACATAAATGTATTAGGAAATAATGTTACAGTAAAAGCCGAGTGATGTTGTTGTAAAATAACCACTTTTGAAGCTTCTTCTGCTCCGGATGTAACCTATCTACGTGAACCGATTTTCCTTTGAGGCGGGGAAACAAATGAGGATAATGGCCGAAGAACAAAAGATGATTAAGGCCGGAGATGGTGTTCTTAGAGGGCTTCCAAAACGATCCTGACAGTCATTAATTTCAGTTTCCCCTCCAACACAAGTTTACAATATCAATGCTCGCTGTTTATCGCAATAGCCGCCTTCGTTCCCACATTCAGCAGACTGATAATCAGCTCCACTCGTTGATTGACTCGACGCAACCAAAACACTGAGTTTCTTCACCAGTTGTAACTTTTTAACTTCTTCATTTCCAGTGGTTCTGTCTGTTCATGGCCAGCAATTTTCCTTATGTGACGGCAATCATAACTCAAAAATACAACGGGGTTTGTTCTGAAGAGAATGAAAGCGGTGATTGACAGCCGGGACCTCATCTCTGAAAGTCACATGTTTAATTATTCTGTTGAAATGAAAATTGCATCAGTTCGAGGAGCATCCATCATGCTCCTGAATCTCTTGTCTGACTCATAATGATGATTAATTCCTATCAGAAAATGATAATCATCGGGAACCCACACAAATACCTGGCAGTGAGAGCTCTTTTCGGCTTCGGATAAGTAAACTGATTCAGCTGGAGACTCCTGTAAGCTCCTTCATGATGTGGAGGCCACTCCCGAGTGGAAAACAGGCACCGCAACAGCCATTTCCGCTAATGTTGACGCCTTTTTGCCACTGTCTGTCCCTCACTGACGTCATTTTTTATATCTCATGCTTATCTTTTAAGAAAGGAAAACTGGCACGAGTAGTGGGCTTTTTAAGTGTTCGTTTTCGCTTCTGAAAAGTTTGCATTGTATTTGAGTGTTTGAAACATTTCTGAAGAAAACTGAAAATATTTGTTCTGAGAAATAACAGAAAGCCTAATGACGCGTTTGCGTCTTGAAATTGCGACGCATTTCATCAGTTAATTTTACAAAGTTTCGCCTTTTTAAAAGTTTATCTAAAGTCTAATTTGAAAAGACTATACCTGTGAAAACATAAAAAGCAAAGCGCAAATGAATTTGATGGTTTGGAGAACGAACGACTCTCTCTCTCCCAATAAAAACCGACCGAAAAGTTTTTCTTAAATTTTAATGTCCTCATTTTCCAGTTTTAATTTCCTTTTCGATTTATTTTCCACTCCGGTGAATTTCGTACAAACCGTTCCTTTTTTCTTTTTTATCATAAATAAAAACATAATAATTCATTTTTATTTTTTAACGTTCGGTTTGGAAGTTTTCTTTTTCCGCTGGACACATTCGCCCCATTCCTTTGTTACTCTTCCTTTTTTACTTTTAATTATTTTCCATTGTTTCGAACAACTTTCTGAGCTTTTTGTTTGACCACTTTCCGGTGTTACCCCAACGTCAGCTTTATTCGGGAGCTTTTTTATGAGCTTTTAAACGTTTCATTTCCAGAAACCACACTCGTCTGAGAGAAAGATTACATTTTGAGGGGGTTTTTTCGCCCAGGGGAATCTGAATCTACAATATAAAATACAATTGGCCTCTCTGATGGCCACGGAGACTAACACGAAAGATTTATGCTTTATATATTTTCTTAGGCATGAAATCATTTATTTATTTATAAGTAGGGGCTTCGCCCCCTGTGCGCTTCGCGTTCCAGACCCCTCTGGCAGCTCGGGCTTCGCCCTCGCTGGGACTTTGGATTGTATATCTATAGCTATACTTTAATATCAGATACAATAATACATTTCCTGAAAAACTGAATGCACCTTGATAATCCCGTTGCACTAAACCATAAAAATTATACACAATTTTTGAACAAACAGTGCATTTACTGTATTTATGAAAAATAACAACTACATAATCATGTGTCAGTAGAATATTAGTTTTATATAGTTTTAGTTCTATTATTGTAGTTTGTGTTATTTATTTAGCCACCTTTATAGGCATCTGTTTTTGTGTTACTCATTTAGTTTTAGTTCTATATATAGCACATGTATAAATTTTGGAAGAATTTGTAAAAAATTATGTAGAAGAATATAATAATAATATAATATTTGTAGAAAATTATGTCAGTAGAATATAATGAGTTTGAACGAAAGTAAATGGCAGTGGAAGAAAGTTTACTGAGGTTGTGTCATTTTGTTGTCCCGTCTGTATCGTACTTATTTGTAGCTAAGTTGTTGTAGTTTACTTACTTGTTGTTTAATTAATTGTAGTTATTTTTATTTATTTAAGGCCCGGAAACACCTTAGTTTTCTTCAGGGCATTAGTTTACAAATTACTTGTAGTTTAATTACTTTGTTGTAAGTTAAGTTACTGTTTTGTAAAGTATTATCGTACTTTTGTACTGTCCAAATCGTACTGAGTCCTAAAAATGAACATTTTAAAACTGAAAAATCTACCAACACTAAACTAATTACTATCAATTCTACAACAAATTCTGTGAAAATCTGAAAAACACTCTGAAAAACCACTACCACTAAATCCACACAAACTAATTACTATCAAATCTAAAAATAATTCGCTGAAAATTATATGAAAATTATGAAAAATGTTTAATACACAAATAATATAATGCATTCAGTGTTTGAGGAAATACAATATCCACCGCTTAATCGAGTGTGAAACCCCGAATTTTACCCACCCACACACACACACACACACACATTCCTTTAACAGATTTATATATTAGTAAGTATGATGATTATGTTTGCGATCCGAAGAAAGAAGAGAAAAAAGGGTTAATCTCGGTCCAAGACAGGCCAAAAGATTAAGAGAAAATTTTATAGACCAAACTAAACCCCATCAACCTGACTTATCAGAAGATGATCTCCCGAGACAATTTGGTGAAAGGTTAACTGATTTCTTGTATACAGCGTCTAATCCTCCTTCCCGATTTCGGCTTCTGGATTCGTGAGGCGAATTTATTCAAATCCCTCCTCGAGTGTGCCTGAGAGCTAATGTAAAGTTTAATTATCTTGTCACCATGATCGACATTAACGTTCTTCGAGGCAGCCATCACGGCGAGAAACAACGCCACCGGTTGCCTCAGACACTCTTCCAGACCCGTCAGACCGAATTCAAATTCATTACTGGATTTATCGTTCATCAAGGTCGGGGGTGAGGAGCAGACACAGGACAGGGGAGTGACATTACACGCGTCCGAGGAGATAATCCACAGTCCCAACTTGGGCTCCTGAGTCTTTGGAGAAAAGCAATTGAGGGCAAGAACAATTCCCCCGAAAGACCTCGAGGAGATAATGAGTGATAAACAAAATCAGAAGATTCCCTTCAAGCGGAGAGATGGCTTAATTAGAGCTGAATAATCAAATATTCTCAATTAATCAATCTAGTTTTAATTAATTGGAAATGAGAATAGCTGGAACAGAAACGCTCAGTTTCCGGGGTCGCAGAATTTAGTGTCTCCGAAAGAGGGTCACTGTGTACACTTCTCCAGAGTGAATCCCCTTTATTTGCTTTACTGAGTCTCCACCCCCACCCCTATTCACGGTCAGACGAGGGCAGCAAGGCCAGACCTGCGGATTATCGGAGACAGTTGATTTACTTAATCGTCCAAACCTTTTTGTCGGGGGAAACCAATGTTTCAACACCTGACTGCATAAATTCCTAAAAAACTGAAACTAGGTCAAATTGTTCTGAGTATAAAAGTATAACATCGATCCGATGGATCAGAAAAAGAATTACTGATATTTTTTGACCATTTTCAGAAAAGCGGATAAAATTTAGGCTTTTTTCCCCCCGAGTATTATAAATGACGTCTTTATCCAATACAACCTGAAATCGTGGTACGCTGTCAGCATTTTCTCGCAGGTATGCTCCGATGTGCTTAACCAGCATTTGTCAGACACTTTTCTGAGTCGGCTCTTCTCTCTTCATTAGTCTGAATTTCAGATGGATGAAAGATTTATTAAAAAAAGCCTCTCTAAGCATCTCAATCAAATATTTACACTTGGCTAAATATTTTCATTAAAAAAAATTAAAAATCATTTAAAATGTTAATTTTTGAAAATCAATTTGAAGTTTATTGACTTAAATAATATTCAGGAATGGGAAGAATAAATTTATGGGAGTCGCGCGGTAAACGTTTTCTCAAATTTGAATTTGAATTTAAGCGAGAATAAAATTAAGGTTGAAGAGGAAACGGAAATGGGAAGCGTTACCCTATCTGGAATTTCAGCATAAGCAGACAGTCTCTTAGCGAAAACACTTGAAAGCCTTTCTTTGAGTTACAAGAAAAAAATACGGAAAACGTCATTTGACTGCTCCTGAGAACTTCTGCATGAGTTAACTCGGAAACGGAAGAGACTAACTTTCGGGAAAGCTTATCTCTGCTCTTCTGCCAAGAAACTACAGAGTGTGAAAATTCCGCCCACCCGCCATGCAGTTTTTCCTCCCTCCGAACTTTACCTAAACTTTTTCCCTTTCGGCTTCGCAAAGATAAACCCGCGCCCATTTTCTTTTTTCGCATGGTACGACCTGAAATTAAATAATATTCTAAATACAATTATATATTCTAAAGTCATACTTACGTACGTCCGCCCACGACTGCGGTTTAACTCGGAATTCATAAAAAAAAAGTCAGTCGTTGATTGATGAAAAAAATCACAAACAGAGGGCGCGGTTGACAGACGATCATTCCAGGGCCGCCAACTTGGTTTCGTTTATTCTTTTAGCATTGCCAACTTAACGGTTTCCCTCCAAATTTAGAGCCTAATGGGAATTTTTTTAGGATTTTTTACTTTTAAAGATCTTTCAGTTGTGAAATAATAAGATTAAGGTAAGATTTTATTATCTATTATTTAGTTATCAATACTATATAAATATATGTGTATAATAATTTACCCTTATCTCGCTCGAGGGCATTAAGGGAGTATAAACAACGAATTTTTTTATAAGCAACAATCAAAACAAAGTTATAAATTATGTACAGATCCAAAGATAAACAGTTATAACTTTTAAAGTAAATAAAATATGCACAGTTAACAAATTAAATATGAAATTATAAGTTAAATGAACGAAACATTAAGTAACATAGATTAAATAAATATCATAATAAAAATTAAATAAAATCTTAACAGTCAATAAGTTAAGTATAAATTTAAAAGTAAATAAACTAATAACTAATATAAATTAAATAACAAAAATGAAATAAATATAAATTAAAACAATCAATAAATTAAATATAAATTTGTGAGTTAAATATACATAAAAACGGGGATATAATTAATTGAAACGTTGTAAATTATAAATAGTAAAATAATAAAATCATCTATCGGTCAGTTGTGAAATATGTTTTCCGGAAGTTGAAGTGGACTTCAGCCCTGAAAATTCTTTCGAAAAAGAAGGTTCACCGGCCTTTCACAACGGGTACTGTTTTGAAAAGAATTTAAGGGATGTGTTTATATTCGGGAAAGTTCGCAGATGAAAAGAAAACAAACCAAAAGGGGAAGAGCACAAAGCAAGAGAGAAACAATGGCGATTGCAACAAATTTTCTCCAACACTTCGGCCATTGTTTCCCGAGCCTTCTCCCTAATTAAATTCCTGACGACCGCCGTTATGAAACAAGTGGCCAGGCTCAGGGGGTGCAGGAACAGAAAAGCTCCCCGTGCAGGAAGGCGAAGCTTCCGCCCTTACGAAGTTGTCGGCAGTTATTCCAACACCCCCGGGAGTGGGAAAGTTCTGAAGCAGGCCATGCGGAAGAAATAATAAAAGTTTTAAACTAAAACCAACTTAACCTCGATTAAACAACACTTCTCACTCTGTGCGTCGGGAATGAGTGCGCGAAAATGGGAACGATTAAAAGACACTCCTCGTGCAACATTTTTAATCGCAATCAGTCACAGATCTTGTTGGAAGTGTTCCAATCCCCATTGTTTGAATCCTCCCAAAGGAGGTTCGTTCATTACACAACCTGGGGGATGCACAAAGAAGGAAAAGATGGCCGAAAGGGGAAAAAATTTTAATTTTTCTTTGTCCCTTTAGTTGTTTGATGAATTCCCTAATTTAATTTAGAGTTGGAGTTATATTTAAAATAGGGAAAAAGCCGAGGGGAGGAGAAACTCTTCAATCCTCGTTTGCTCAAGAAAAAACATTGTTCCTTTTGAGAGTGTTTGCTTTTCCGCGATACGTTTAATTTTCCTATGAGTTTCATATTAATTTCTTGCAGACTTCTCCCCGAGAAATCTTAGAATTCGCCAACTGGTTAACCCTTCCCCATCCACCGGGGCTCAATGTTGATTTTAACCGCGAAAGAATGGTGGTCTCCCGCCGTGGAAAAACACCCTCGACGTAATATTGAAACAACCCTTCCACTTCTGAGGCCGACTGCTCTCAGATCCTCACCCGAGGTGGTTTCAAATTATGAAACTGAAATTCATCTCGATTCAAAATCATTTCTTCCCACGGGGGCACATTTAAGAGTGAACTCCATAAATGGCCACCCTTTCGGCAAAGGCGGAACGATGGAATAGAATGTCTAATCCGACGACGCAGGGGCAAATAACTCCAACCCCTTCAACCCCCCTAACCTCGTCTTCTTCTAATCACTCAAATCCTGCAATTAGCCTTCCAAAAAACCCTTCAATCATACCACTTCTCCTCTCTCTCTCTCTCTCTCGATCTTTACCTTCTTTCTTTGTTAAACATAATCTCCTGGAATCATTTCAACCCTTCATTGTTTCTCGTCGGGTGATTCTCCATCCCTGAAATCCCATCGCCTTCAATAATCGGTGCAGGTCAAATCTGTATTCCTGGAAACCTGAAATTCGAGTACAGTATAATTACAGATAAAATGTGAAAAGTCCCGGGTCAAAGGTCGAACAAATTCAGTTTAATATACTAATATGGATACTGTGTATACTACAGACTGTACTGTATCTGTCGACTGTAGCACAATTTAAATAACTTATTTAAAACCCGCCAAGTTTTGATATTAATCAACCGAAGCGATTTATCAAAAAACTTGAAAAACTCTTCTAAAAATAAAAAACGTTTTTGCAAAACCTGTTCAAACTCTTTCAGGCAACTTTTTAAAATCACAATAACGAACAAATCACAAAATTCCTCATCTTCCGTCTTTCCCAAACCGTTTCCCACAGAACAATGTCTTCGTTATGTTTTCCGAAGCAAATTCACCACTTTTTTCATTTGAATTTATAATTGGCCATAAGATTTCGACCAATATAAAAACAAGTTTTGGAATTTTTTGGGAGGGGAGGAATTAAACGGGGGCGTTTAATTTTTTAAAGAGTCGTCACCCCTTTTGCCCACAACAAAGGGGTTAAAACTGGATTCGTTGAAATGTTGTTGCAAGGGGGAAAGAAATTGGTGAAAGAGTGAAAGGCGAGACACGCGAATCCAAAAGAATGGCAGAAATTTAACTCATTCCTTTGTCACCTTTTGAGTTCTGTCATTTTCACGTTTAATAAAAGGAAGATCTCCGGAATTCGGGTAATTTAATTCCCTTCAAATTTCAACAAAAAAATCTACTAAATGGGTCCTCAAGAAATCAAACGCAATAAAACGGTAATTGAAAGACGACAGGAACGGCCGAACGGAATAATCTCAGGAGAAACGTTCGGAGATAAAATTTCACTTTTAAAAAAAAAAAATGCTTATTTTCAAGGAATACGTTATCCCCCAAAAGTCGAACGGTTTAGAGCCGATTTCGAAGTCGAAAGTCGCTAATTAATGTGTCAACACGCGGGGAGAGGATTAAACGAAAAACAAATTCAGCATTAGAGTGGTTTACACAGAGAACATAATTACATAACTCATGTTCTCTCATTTGAGGAAAAATTATACATTTATAATTTTCATAGCAAACGTGTAAACACATTGTAAATCAAAACTCAAAATTAGTGGCCATTTTTTTTTAAACTATATTTCTGATCCTTCAAAAATATTAAATAAATTTTGCAAAATTAGCATGTACAGTATAAAATTATCTACGACAAATGTATAAATACTTTTCCCCTAAAAGCCGCCGTTTCTGATATATAATGATTCAAAAAATTGGGACATTTTACACATTTATGTGCTTTATAAATCGTTATATCTCAGAAACGGTGGCTCTTAGGAAAAAAATATTCATACGTTTTTGTACATAATTTTAAGCTCTACAATTTTTATCTGCACTAATTTTACGATAAAACTAACCGTTTTGCCGAAAATGGGGAAAAACTAATTTCTAGCATCGGATTTTTGTAAACTTTTGAGATTTTATCTGAACAATTTCACCAATTTTCAGCTTCTCGATTGGACTATTTATTAAGAATCACAGATAAAATTATTCAGCATGAGTTTGATATAAAAACGTTACGCGCGATAAAATCCTCCGCCATTTAATCAATATACAGTCTTTCGAATTAGAAATGCATTAAAATTATTAATAATTAACGGTGTTTGCTTTTAATTAATTTTACGCAGGTCCTTCGGGGACTGAAAGAGAACTCACGTGATGGAAAAAGTCAGGGAAAAATAACAATCTGATAACAGAACTTATATTTTATCTACACAAACTTTAAAGATCATTTTTCGACTATAAAAAACTTCCATTTACTCCGAGCTACGAATTTATTGAGTCGATTTGGACTCAGTCAAATCAATCAAATCTCCTCTTATGAGCACTAAAAGTCTTCTAAACGTCTCTATAAACTTTTCTACTTCTAAATAAAAAATTATGAACAGAACAAAGTCACAAATTAAGAACCTATTGTCACTTTGGCTTTGACTAAAACAAATGAAGTCGCTAAAAATGTGTTCTTTTTATGAAACTTTATTATCAATCACATTCTGCTACTGTATAACTGACAATGTTTTTCAGAGATTCGCGGGAAAATGATTAAGAATTTGATGTTCCGGTTGAAGGTTGCAGAAGAGTAGCATCGACTATCTTTTGTTGCTGAGGTGATAAATTGTCTTCGTGTTCGGTTTCGTTTTTGTGTTCCTCGGCTTCCTGATTGTGTTCCTCGGGACACAACTCATTCACCCAAAAGTCGACCGTTTCCAGCTTGTCTTCCAGGTACGAAGGGGATATTTCGTGAACTTTTTTCAGGCTGCTTTTGAAAAAGCACCATTTTTCCTCGATGAACAATTTGGCTTTTTCGTAGGCTCCGAAATAAATAAACCCGCCCAGTGTGATCCACAGCATTCTTGGAACGACCCCTGCAAAAAATCTTCCCACCGAAAATTAATGAGATAATTTAATTTAAAACTTCCTAATGGGTTTTTCCGGCTTGAAATTCTTCCCAGTTCAGAAAGTGACAAAAATTTAATAACTCTGCAGCTTTTGTCTCTTCCAAACTTTATCAAAGACTTGATAGAAAAACATATTTGTTAATTTCCATCTCTAATTGTCATCTACAACGTATCAGATGAAAATTACTCACCCTCTTAAACCTCTGTCGTGATAAACTTCTTTGGCAAAATTGATATTGACAAACGGTCGGAAACGTTCTATCTTCTCCTTTTCTGCTAACATAATTCTGGTTTTTATCACATCCATGGGGGTGGTTAATGCCGCTGCTATGCCGCCTGAACAAATATTTTCTTATTCACTCTCAGTAAGAACATTTGCTGGAGATTTTGTTAATTAATAAGAATTACCCGCGGCAGCGCCACAATAAGCAGTCTGCAGTGCTGTCAACTCCTTTCCATTCTGGTAAATAATGAACTGATTTATCATGTACTCCCAGACCGGGTACTGAATTGCCGCGAATGGAATTTCCCTCAAGAGAGTGCTCCAAAAACTGAAACTAATTTATTTGAATCTCTTCTGTAAGATTAGGAGGGGAGGAAGACTGGGAAAAAAGGAAAAGTGAAGGCTTTGGGACAACCAGGCTCAAATCTCTAACAAAGCACCACCTCACCCTCTGTAAAACCCCAAAATTCCTTCCTTCCTCAGAGTCTTTTTTATGATGTAAAAACTTGAAGTGTTGGATGTCTGTTTCCTCTGCTTGACAATCTCCAGTGGAACTCGAACTGAAGCACACACCTAAAAATGAAATAAAATCTCCCAATATTCTCAACTGAATGAGTTCATTATTAAAAACATTACCACTTCTGCTGCTGAAGCTGCCACAAGGTACACAACAGGATTCAATGCTGAATTTTCTGTTCTCAAAGTGTTCACCAATGTGTTGTACGTGGCAAAAAAAAGTGCAGCTGAAAGAAACAAGCACAGAATAAGCAATAACACAAGAGGATAAATTCAAAAAGTGTGATACTCACAAATAGGAGCTGAACCCAACAAAACAGGAATGATTCCTTTATAAACACCTTTGAATCCACCAGAAGCTCTAAATCCATCTGCACTTTGAAGACGAGTTTTGACTGTGTCAAGGGGATATAAGCTGATATCGACAACTACTCCTGCAATTCCACCAGCCTAAGAATCAAAAAAAAAATAATTAATATCAATCAATTGATGTTTTAATTAAATTTTCAGCTAAAAAGAGGGCATAAGTGATTAAGTGAAAACCATGGAGAATAATAAGAAATTGCAAAAACCGTGTAAAAAATTTCAAAAAGAAAAAATAGAAAAAGCAAAAGAGTTCAGTAATAAAACAGAGAGAAAAAGGGAAAGAAATTAAAGAGCAACAATAAATCTTAGAAGAGGAAACAGAGAACAACCAGCAAAAGTCATTGGTAAGCAAAATAAAGGAAAATGAATATCCAACTTCAGATTAGACTGTCACATTTGGATGATAAAAAATATAGTTTGCTTAAATGGAGACTGTATGAGACAGTCAGACTGTGGAAGAAAAGAGAAAAAAATGACTTATTGGCAGTCCCTTAATTTAACAAAAAATACCAGCTGAATTCTTGAGAACAATATATAATAAAGTTGAAGATTAAACCTTTTAAAATATAATGAATAACCTGTATGTTTTGTCATTTTGTATAACACAAAATATATGATTGTTTACTATCATGAAATATCAATATTAAACATAAAAAATTAAATTTTGTACAAATTCCAAAAAAATGATAGCAAAAAAACAGTAACTCAAAATCTGCAGTAACTAAAGACCAATTAAATCCAAGAGTCAACATGAATGAGAATAAACATGACAGGAAGAAAAATACTGACCACGATAGAAGTCAACAGTGCTGGTTTAAGCTTAGTTTTCCGCTTTTCTTCTGAGGAATCATTGTCGCTATCAAGGGTGGGTGCTAAATCAGAAACACGTTGTTTGATATAACGAGTGGGACTTTCGGAGTTACTGTAGCGGTCATCATAGGTCTCGGCCATAATACTGCAGGGATCATTTTAAAGTTCCCTTAATATAAAATTTGGGACGAAAAATTTGTCAAATCCTATAATTGTAATACATCCCGGCATTGTCCAATGTTTTGACCGGTGAATTCATTACTCTTGAATTTCAATGGAAAAGCTCAATGGAAAGAGAGGAGCCAATTCCTTTGACTTAAGTCAGGCAAACATGGCGGCTGTTTTGGACGAGGTTGGAAAATCGGAAGAGAAATTGCAAAACGACGTACAAAATGAAGATGTGATTGAAGATTTGGAAACTGAAGAAGGCGCAGAAGAAGCTTCCAAGAAAAAGAAACGCAAGAAAAAGAAAAAGAAGGCCGGTAATGCAATTTTAAACGTGATTGACTTACATTAATTGTGTTTTAATGTTGGTAGAGCCATGCAGGTGGATGCCTCATGGATTTTATATTCTCCCTATTATTTTATATCGGTGCATATTTAGACCGGATCTCTTCGATATAAGAGCCTCAGACAGGGGAATCAATATTAATTCGTAATTACCTGCTCAATAAATCACAGGTAGTTTAAAATTTTGATGTTTTTTCAGGTGCTGGGGAAGGCTCAGCTGATGTCCCTGGCGGAGGGGACGTTGAAGCCGTCGCGAAAACTCTTGACGGCATTTCAGTAAGCAATGGAGATTCTACAGAATTGAAAAATAGGGGAGACAATCATGCAGAAGCAAAAAATGATGGAGAAGGTGAAGAAGCTAAAAAGAAAAAGAAGAAGAACAAATCCAAAAGTAAAACTTCTGGAGGTTTGGTTCAAACTGATCCACCTAGTATTCCTGTAGCAGATTTGTTTCCTTCAGGTAAAAAATTTTATGATATTTCAGCTTTTATAATTATCAGATTGAGAATTAGATTATCTCATTAATGTTTCAGGTGCTTTTCCTGTTGGTGAAGAATTAGAATATCCTCCTCTTAAAGATGACAGAAGTGCAAAAGATAGATTTACCAGTGAAGAGAAAAGAACACTTGACAGACTTCATAATGAGATTTACAATGAACTCAGACAAGCCGCTGAGGCTCATAGACAAGTAAATAAATATTTTGAATAAACATTTTATGTTTAAAAAATGTTTGGCAATTACATGTATGTTATTTTGCAGACCAGAAAACACATGTTGAAATTCATAAAACCAGGTATGACAATGATCGAAATATGTGAAGAGCTGGAGAAAACAGCTCGACTGCTGATCAAAGAAGATGGCCTCAAAGCAGGGCTGGCCTTCCCTACTGGTTGTTCCAGAAACCACTGTGCTGCCCATTACACTCCCAATGCAGGGGACCCAACAGTATTGCTATATGATGATGTTGTTAAAATTGACTTTGGCACTCACATCAATGGCAGAATCATTGATTGTGCGTTTACTCTCACTTTTAACCCGAAATATGATAATTTGCTGGCTGCGGTGAAAGACGCGACCAATACCGGTATTAAGGTGAATATAAATAGTTTTCTAATTATGCAATGGAGTATTCATTCTGATTAATTTGATTAGGCTGCTGGCATTGATGTGAAACTGTGTGAGATTGGAGAGCAAATTCAGGAAGTCATGGAATCATATGAAGTTGAATTGGATGGGAAAACATACCCGGTGAAATCCATTAGAAATTTAAATGGACATTCTATATCGCCATATCGTAAGTTGTATTTCTTTTGATGAAAATATAAAGGAATTGTTCTGAGTTTAATGTTTCCACATCCAGGAATCCATGCTGGGAAAACTGTACCAATTGTGAAGGGCGGAGAAGCGATCCCAATGGAAGAAAATGAGTTTTACGCGATAGAAACATTCGGGTCAACTGGAAGAGGTCAAGTTTGTGATGACATGGATGTCTCCCACTACATGAAAAATTTTGATCAGACTCATGTGCCCCTCAGGTACAATAACAATTTTTAAAAATAAATGCAATATTTATTCGATATTAATTAGAAAATACTTTTTCAGGTTGAACTCATCAAAAGCACTACTAAACATGATTAATAAAAACTTTGGAACGTTGGCCTTCTGCAAGAGGTGGTTGGATAGATTGGGATTAACCAAATACCAAATGGCCCTCAAACATTTATGTGATAAAGGTAACAATAATTACTACATTATGTAAATTATTGCCTGCAATTAAACTTAAATTTTAATTACAGGTATCGTTGATGCTTATCCTCCTTTATGCGATATTAAAGGAAGTTACACTGCCCAATATGAGCACACGATTATATTACGGCCAACATGTAAAGAAGTTGTTAGCCGCGGTGATGATTATTAACCATTTTCTAATTGTTGTTATATTAATTGTGTTTTTCGAATATTTTCTTTCATTAAACCATATTTTCTTTCATTTTAACATAGAAATCATTTCTTCTTTCTATCTCAGATTAACAGCTAAAGCATACAGATCTCTTATAAATACAGTAAAAACTTCGAAAAAACCCCTATTCAGCTCCGTCGTCGCCTTTATTCAACTTTATATGTAAAACTAACTTTTTCAAACTTTTTCAAACTTTTTCAAACTTTTTTCTGTACTAATAAATGTACCAAAAATCGAAATCTCTCAGAATAAAACAAAACGCACATAGATCTATTCTTTAGGATGTAGAGAAACGGAAAAAACCCGTCGGAACCTCAGAGGACGCCGTTGTTTCAAGTTATTTGTAAAACTAACTTTTTCAAACTTTTTCAAACTTTTTTCTGTACTCCCAAATGTACCAAAAATTGAAATGTGATTAATTAAAACAAAATGCAGATACATCTGTTCTTTAGGAAGTAGAGAAACGGAAAAAACCCCTCCTGAGGTTATAGAACGCCTTTGTTCAGTTTTATTTGTAAAACTAACTTTTTCAAACTTTTTCAAACTTTTTTCTGTACTCCCAAATGTACCAAAAATCGAAATCTATCAGAATAAAACAAAATACACAAAGATCTATTCTTTATGAAGTAGAGAAACGGAAAAAACCCCTCCTGAGCTCAGAGGACGCCGTTGTTTCAAGTTATTTGTAAAACTAACTTTTTCAAACTTTTTCAAACTTTTTCAAACTTTTTTCTGTACTAATAAATGTACCAAAAATCGAAATCTCTCAGAATAAAACAAAACGCACATAGATCTATTCTTTAGGATGTAGAGAAACGGAAAAAACCCGTCGGAACCTCAGAGGACGCCGTTGTTTCAAGTTATTTGTAAAACTAACTTTTTCAAACTTTTTCAAACTTTTTTCTGTACTCCCAAATGTACCAAAAATTGAAATGTGATTAATTAAAACAAAATGCAGATACATCTGTTCTTTAGGAAGTAGAGAAACGGAAAAAACCCCTCCTGAGGTTATAGAACGCCTTTGTTCAGTTTTATTTGTAAAACTAACTTTTTCAAACTTTTTCAAACTTTTTTCTGTACTCCCAAATGTACCAAAAATCGAAATCTATCAGAATAAAACAAAATACACATAGATCTATTCTTTAGGATGTAGAGAAACGGAAAAAACCCGTCGGAACCTCAGAGGACGCCGTTGTTTCAAGTTATTTGTAAAACTAACTTTTTCAAACTTTTTCAAACTTTTTTCTGTACTCCCAAATGTACCAAAAATTGAAATGTGATTAATTAAAACAAAATGCAGATACATCTGTTCTTTAGGAAGTAGAGAAACGGAAAAAACCCCTCCTGAGGTTATAGAACGCCTTTGTTCAGTTTTATTTGTAAAACTAACTTTTTCAAACTTTTTCAAACTTTTTTCTGTACTCCCAAATGTACCAAAAATCGAAATCTATCAGAATAAAACAAAATACACAAAGATCTATTCTTTATGAAGTAGAGAAACGGAAAAAACCCCTCCTGAGCTCAGAGGACGCCGTTGTTTCAAGTTATTTGTAAAACTAACTTTTTCAAACTTTTTCAAACTTTTTCAAACTTTTTTCTGTACTAATAAATGTACCAAAAATCGAAATCTCTCAGAATAAAACAAAACGCACATAGATCTATTCTTTAGGATGTAGAGAAACGGAAAAAACCCGTCGGAACCTCAGAGGACGCCGTTGTTTCAAGTTATTTGTAAAACTAACTTTTTCAAACTTTTTCAAACTTTTTTCTGTACTCCCAAATGTACCAAAAATTGAAATGTGATTAATTAAAACAAAATGCAGATACATCTGTTCTTTAGGAAGTAGAGAAACGGAAAAAACCCCTCCTGAGGTTATAGAACGCCTTTGTTCAGTTTTATTTGTAAAACTAACTTTTTCAAACTTTTTCAAACTTTTTTCTGTACTCCCAAATGTACCAAAAATCGAAATCTATCAGAATAAAACAAAATACACATAGATCTATTCTTTAGGATGTAGAGAAACGGAAAAAACCCGTCGGAACCTCAGAGGACGCCGTTGTTTCAAGTTATTTGTAAAACTAACTTTTTCAAACTTTTTCAAACTTTTTTCTGTACTCCCAAATGTACCAAAAATCGAAATGTGATTAATTAAAACAAAATGCAGATACATCTGTTCTTTAGGAAGTAGAGAAACGGAAAAAACCCCTCCTGAGGTTATAGAACGCCTTTGTTCAGTTTTATTTGTAAAACTAACTTTTTCAAACTTTTTCAAACTTTTTTCTGTACTCCCAAATGTACCAAAAATCGAAATCTATCAGAATAAAACAAAATACACATAGATCTATTCTTTATGAAGTAGAGAAACGGAAAAAACCCCTCCTGAGCTCAGAGGACGCCGTTGTTTCAAGTTATTTGTAAAACTAACTTTTTCAAACTTTTTCAAACTTTTTTCTATACTCCCAAATGTACTAAAAATCGAAATCTATCAGAATAAAACAAAATACACATAGATCTATTCTTTAGGATGTAGAGAAACGGAAAAAACCCGTCGGAACCTCAGAGGACGCCGTTGTTTCAAGTTATTTGTAAAACTAACTTTTTCAAACTTTTTCAAACTTTTTTCTGTACTCCCAAATGTACCAAAAATCGAAATCTATCAGAATAAAACAAAATGCATATAGATCTATTCTTTAGGATGTAGAGAAACGGAAAAAACCCGTCGGAACCTCAGAGGGTGCCGTTGTTTCAAGTTATTTGTAAAACTAACTTTTTCAAACTTTTTCAAACTTTTTTCTGTACTCCCAAATGTACCAAAAATCGAAATGTGATTAATTAAAACAAAATGCAGATACATCTGTTCTTTAGGAAGTAGAGAAACGGAAAAAACCCCTCCTGAGGTTATAGAACGCCTTTGTTCAGTTTTATTTGTAAAACTAACTTTTTCAAACTTTTTCAAACTTTTTTCTGTACTCCCAAATGTACCAAAAATCGAAATCTCTCAGAATAAAACAAAACGCACATAGATCTATTCTTTAGGATGTAGAGAATTAGGAAAAACCCGTCGGAACCTCAGAGGACGCCGTTGTTTCAAGTTATTTGTAAAACTAACTTTTTCAAACTTTTTCAAACTTTTTCCTGTACTCCCAAATGTACTAAAAATCGAAATCTATCAGGATAAAACAAAATACACATAGATCTATTCTTTATGAAGTAGAGAAACGGAAACAACCCCTCCTGAGCTCAGATTACGCCGTTGTTTCAAGTTATTTGTAAAACTAACTTTTTCAAACTTTTTCAAACTTTTTCCTGTACTCCCAAATGTACCAAAAATCGAAATCTCTCAGAATAAAACAAAACGCACATAGATCTATTCTTTAGGATGTAGAGAAACGGAAACAACCCCTCCTGAGCTCAGATTACGCCGTTGTTTCAAGTTATTTGTAAAACTAACTTTTTCAAACTTTTTCAAACTTTTTCCTGTACTCCCAAATGTACCAAAAATCGAAATGTGATTAATTAAAACAAAATGCAGATACATCTGTTCTTTAGGAAGTAGAGAAACGGAAAAAACCCCTCCTGAGGTTATAGAACGCCTTTGTTCAGTTTTATTTGTAAAACTAACTTTTTCAAACTTTTTCAAACTTTTTTCTATACTCCCAAATGTACTAAAAATCGAAATCTATCAGGATAAAACAAAATACACATAGATCTATTCTTTATGAAGTAGAGAAACGGAAAAAACCCCTCCTGAGGTTATAGAACGCCTTTGTTCAGTTTTATTTGTAAAACTAACTTTTTCAAACTTTTTCAAACTTTTTTCTGTACTCCCAAATGTACCAAAAATCGAAATCTATCAGAATAAAACAAAATACACATAGATCTATTCTTTATGAAGTAGAGAAACGGAAAAAACCCCTCCTGAGCTCAGAGGACGCCGTTGTTTCAAGTTATTTGTAAAACTAACTTTTTCAAACTTTTTCAAACTTTTTTCTGTACTCCCAAATGTACTAAAAATCGAAATGTGATTAATTAAAACAAAATACACATAGATCTATTCTTTATGAAGTAGAGAAACGGAAAAAACCCCTCCTGAGCTCAGATTACGCCGTTGTTTCAAGTTATTTGTAAAACTAACTTTTTCAAACTTTTTCAAACTTTTTCCTGTACTCCCAAATGTACTAAAAATCGAAATCTATCAGGATAAAACAAAATACACATAGATCTATTCTTTAGGATGTAGAGAAACGGAAAAAACCCGTCGGAACCTCAGCTGACGCCG
This sequence comes from Brueelia nebulosa, assembly GCA_028293925.1. NCBI lineage: Eukaryota > Metazoa > Arthropoda > Insecta > Psocodea > Philopteridae > Brueelia > Brueelia nebulosa. Next base: position 55,344 of record JAQIBA010000149.1, on the reverse strand, counting down.
TTGTTTCAAGTTATTTGTAAAACTAACTTTTTCAAACTTTTTCAAACTTTTTCCTGTACTCCCAAATGTACCAAAAATCGAAATGTGATTAATTAAAACAAAATACACATAGATCTATTCTTTATGAAGTAGAGAAACGGAAAAAACCCCTCCTGAGGTTATAGAACGCCTTTGTTCAGTTTTATTTGTAAAACTAACTTTTTCAAACTTTTTCAAACTTTTTCCTGTACTCCCAAATGTACCAAAAATCGAAATGTGATTAATTAAAACAAAATACACATAGATCTATTCTTTATGAAGTAGAGAAACGGAAAAACCCCTCCTGAGCTCAGAGGACGCCGTTGTTTCAAGTTATTTGTAAAACTAACTTTTTCAAACTTTTTCAAACTTTTTTCTGTACTCCCAAATGTACCAAAAATCGAAATCTATCAGAATAAAACAAAATACACATAGATCTATTCTTTATGAAGTAGAGAAACGGAAAAAACCCCTCCTGAGCTCAGAGGACGCCGTTGTTTCAAGTTATTTGTAAAACTAACTTTTTCAAACTTTTTCAAACTTTTTTCTGTACTCCCAAATGTACCAAAAATTGAAATGTGATTAATTAAAACAAAATGCAGATACATCTGTTCTTTAGGAAGTAGAGAAACGGAAAAAACCCCTCCTGAGGTTATAGAACGCCTTTGTTCAGTTTTATTTGTAAAACTAACTTTTTCAAACTTTTTCAAACTTTTTTCTGTACTCTGAAATGTACCAAAAATCGAAATCTCTCAGAATAAAACAAAACGCACATAGATCTATTCTTTATGAAGTAGAGAATTAGGAAAAACCCGTCGGAACCTCAGCTGACGCCGTTATTTCAAGTTATTCGTAAAACTAACTTTTCAAACTTTTTCAAACTTTTTTCTGTACTCCCAAATGTACCAAAAATCGAAATCACTCAGAATAAAACAAAATACACATAGATCTATTCTTTATGAAGTAGAGAAACGGAAAAAACCCCTCCTGAGCTCAGAGGACGCCGTTGTTTCAAGTTATTTGTAAAACTAACTTTTTCAAACTTTTTCAAACTTTTTTCTATACTCCCAAATGTACTAAAAATCGAAATCTATCAGAATAAAACAAAATACACATAGATCTATTCTTTAGGATGTAGAGAAACGGAAAAAACCCGTCGGAACCTCAGAGGACGCCGTTGTTTCAAGTTATTTGTAAAACTAACTTTTTCAAACTTTTTCAAACTTTTTTCTGTACTCCCAAATGTACCAAAAATCGAAATCTATCAGAATAAAACAAAATGCATATAGATCTATTCTTTAGGATGTAGAGAAACGGAAAAAACCCGTCGGAACCTCAGAGGGTGCCGTTGTTTCAAGTTATTTGTAAAACTAACTTTTTCAAACTTTTTCAAACTTTTTTCTGTACTCCCAAATGTACCAAAAATCGAAATGTGATTAATTAAAACAAAATGCAGATACATCTGTTCTTTAGGAAGTAGAGAAACGGAAAAAACCCCTCCTGAGGTTATAGAACGCCTTTGTTCAGTTTTATTTGTAAAACTAACTTTTTCAAACTTTTTCAAACTTTTTTCTGTACTCCCAAATGTACCAAAAATCGAAATCTCTCAGAATAAAACAAAACGCACATAGATCTATTCTTTAGGATGTAGAGAATTAGGAAAAACCCGTCGGAACCTCAGAGGACGCCGTTGTTTCAAGTTATTTGTAAAACTAACTTTTTCAAACTTTTTCAAACTTTTTCCTGTACTCCCAAATGTACTAAAAATCGAAATCTATCAGGATAAAACAAAATACACATAGATCTATTCTTTATGAAGTAGAGAAACGGAAAAAACCCCTCCTGAGCTCAGATTACGCCGTTGTTTCAAGTTATTTGTAAAACTAACTTTTTCAAACTTTTTCAAACTTTTTCCTGTACTCCCAAATGTACCAAAAATCGAAATCTCTCAGAATAAAACAAAACGCACATAGATCTATTCTTTAGGATGTAGAGAATTAGGAAAAACCCGTCGGAACCTCAGCTGACGCCGTTGTTTCAAGTTATTTGTAAAACTAACTTTTTCAAACTTTTTCAAACTTTTTCCTGTACTCCCAAATGTACCAAAAATCGAAATGTGATTAATTAAAACAAAATGCAGATACATCTGTTCTTTAGGAAGTAGAGAAACGGAAAAAACCCCTCCTGAGGTTATAGAACGCCTTTGTTCAGTTTTATTTGTAAAACTAACTTTTTCAAACTTTTTCAAACGTTTTTCTGTACTCCCAAATGTACCAAAAATCGAAATCTCTCAGAATAAAACAAAATACACATAGATCTATTCTTTATGAAGTAGAGAAACGGAAAAAACCCGTCGGAACCTCAGAGGACGCCGTTGTTTCAAGTTATTTGTAAAACTAACTTTTTCAAACTTTATCAAACTTTTTTCTGTACTCCCAAATGTACCAAAAATCGAAATGTGATTAATTAAAACAAAATGCAGATACATCTGTTCTTTAGGAAGTAGAGAAACGGAAAAAACCCCTCCTGAGGTTATAGAACGCCTTTGTTCAGTTTTATTTGTAAAACTAACTTTTTCAAACTTTTTCAAACTTTTTTCTGTACTCCCAAATGTACTAAAAATCGAAATCTATCAGGATAAAACAAAATACACATAGATCTATTCTTTATGAAGTAGAGAAACGGAAAAAACCCCTCCTGAGCTCAGATTACGCCGTTGTTTCAAGTTATTTGTAAAACTAACTTTTTCAAACTTTTTCAAACTTTTTCCTGTACTCCCAAATGTACTAAAAATCGAAATCTATCAGGATAAAACAAAATACACATAGATCTATTCTTTAGGATGTAGAGAAACGGAAAAAACCCGTCGGAACCTCAGAGGACGCCGTTGTTTCAAGTTATTTGTAAAACTAACTTTTTCAAACTTTTTCAAACTTTTTTCTGTACTCCCAAATGTACCAAAAATCGAAATCTATCAGAATAAAACAAAATGCATATAGATCTATTCTTTAGGATGTAGAGAAACGGAAAAAACCCGTCGGAACCTCAGAGGGTGCCGTTGTTTCAAGTTATTTGTAAAACTAACTTTTTCAAACTTTTTCAAACTTTTTTCTGTACTCCCAAATGTACCAAAAATCGAAATGTGATTAATTAAACAAAATGCAGATACATCTGTTCTTTAGGAAGTAGAGAAACGGAAAAAACCCCTCCTGAGGTTATAGAACGCCTTTGTTCAGTTTTATTTGTAAAACTAACTTTTTCAAACTTTTTCAAACTTTTTTCTGTACTCTGAAATGTACCAAAAATCGAAATCTCTCAGAATAAAACAAAACGCACATAGATCTATTCTTTAGGATGTAGAGAATTAGGAAAAACCCGTCGGAACCTCAGAGGACGCCGTTGTTTCAAGTTATTTGTAAAACTAACTTTTTCAAACTTTTTCAAACTTTTTCCTGTACTCCCAAATGTACTAAAAATCGAAATCTATCAGGATAAAACAAAATACACATAGATCTATTCTTTATGAAGTAGAGAAACGGAAAAAACCCCTCCTGAGCTCAGATTACGCCGTTGTTTCAAGTTATTTGTAAAACTAACTTTTTCAAACTTTTTCAAACTTTTTTCTGTACTCCCAAATGTACCAAAAATCGAAATGTGATTAATTAAAACAAAATGCAGATACATCTGTTCTTTAGGAAGTAGAGAAACGGAAAAAACCCCTCCTGAGGTTATAGAACGCCTTTGTTCAGTTTTATTTGTAAAACTAACTTTTTCAAACTTTTTCAAACTTTTTTCTATACTCCCAAATGTACTAAAAATCGAAATCTATCAGGATAAAACAAAATACACATAGATCTATTCTTTAGGATGTAGAGAAACGGAAAAAACCCGTCGGAACCTCAGAGGACGCCGTTGTTTCAAGTTATTTGTAAAACTAACTTTTTCAAACTTTTTCAAACTTTTTCCTGTACTCCCAAATGTACCAAAAATCGAAATCTCTCAGAATAAAACAAAACGCACATAGATCTATTCTTTATGAAGTAGAGAATTAGGAAAAACCCGTCGGAACCTCAGCTGACGCCGTTATTTCAAGTTATTCGTAAAACTAACTTTTCAAACTTTTTCAAACTTTTTTCTGTACTCCCAAATGTACCAAAAATCGAAATCTCTCAGAATAAAACAAAATACACATAGATCTATTCTTTAGGAAGTAGAGAAACGGAAAAAACCCGTCGGAACCTCAGCTGACGCCGTTGTTTCAAGTTATTCGTAAAACTAACTTTTTCAAACTTTTTCAAACTTTTTTCTGTACTCCCAAATGTACTAAAAATCGAAATCTCTCAGAATAAAACAAAACGCACATAGATCTATTCTTTAGGATGTAGAGAAACGGAAAAAACCCGTCGGAACCTCAGCTGACGCCGTTGTTTCAAGTTATTTGTAAAACTAACTTTTTCAAACTTTTTCAAACTTTTTCCTGTACTCCCAAATGTACCAAAAATCGAAATGTGATTAATTAAAACAAAATACACATAGATCTATTCTTTATGAAGTAGAGAAACGGAAAAACCCCTCCTGAGCTCAGAGGACGCCGTTGTTTCAAGTTATTTGTAAAACTAACTTTTTCAAACTTTTTCAAACTTTTTTCTGTACTCCCAAATGTACCAAAAATTGAAATGTGATTAATTAAAACAAAATGCAGATACATCTGTTCTTTAGGAAGTAGAGAAACGGAAAAAACCCCTCCTGAGGTTATAGAACGCCTTTGTTCAGTTTTATTTGTAAAACTAACTTTTTCAAACTTTTTCAAACTTTTTTCTATACTCCCAAATGTACTAAAAATCGAAATCTATCAGGATAAAACAAAATACACATAGATCTATTCTTTATGAAGTAGAGAAACGGAAAAAACCCCTCCTGAGGTTATAGAACGCCTTTGTTCAGTTTTATTTGTAAAACTAACTTTTTCAAACTTTTTCAAACTTTTTTCTGTACTCCCAAATGTACCAAAAATCGAAATCTATCAGAATAAAACAAAATACACATAGATCTATTCTTTATGAAGTAGAGAAACGGAAAAAACCCCTCCTGAGCTCAGAGGACGCCGTTGTTTCAAGTTATTTGTAAAACTAACTTTTTCAAACTTTTTCAAACTTTTTTCTGTACTCCCAAATGTACTAAAAATCGAAATGTGATTAATTAAAACAAAATACACATAGATCTATTCTTTATGAAGTAGAGAAACGGAAAAAACCCCTCCTGAGCTCAGATTACGCCGTTGTTTCAAGTTATTTGTAAAACTAACTTTTTCAAACTTTTTCAAACTTTTTCCTGTACTCCCAAATGTACTAAAAATCGAAATCTATCAGGATAAAACAAAATACACATAGATCTATTCTTTAGGATGTAGAGAAACGGAAAAAACCCGTCGGAACCTCAGCTGACGCCGTTGTTTCAAGTTATTTGTAAAACTAACTTTTTCAAACTTTTTCAAACTTTTTCCTGTACTCCCAAATGTACCAAAAATCGAAATGTGATTAATTAAAACAAAATACACATAGATCTATTCTTTATGAAGTAGAGAAACGGAAAAAACCCCTCCTGAGGTTATAGAACGCCTTTGTTCAGTTTTATTTGTAAAACTAACTTTTTCAAACTTTTTCAAACTTTTTCCTGTACTCCCAAATGTACCAAAAATCGAAATGTGATTAATTAAAACAAAATACACATAGATCTATTCTTTATGAAGTAGAGAAACGGAAAAACCCCTCCTGAGCTCAGAGGACGCCGTTGTTTCAAGTTATTTGTAAAACTAACTTTTTCAAACTTTTTCAAACTTTTTTCTGTACTCCCAAATGTACCAAAAATCGAAATCTATCAGAATAAAACAAAATACACATAGATCTATTCTTTATGAAGTAGAGAAACGGAAAAAACCCCTCCTGAGCTCAGATTACGCCGTTGTTTCAAGTTATTTGTAAAACTAACTTTTTCAAACTTTTTCAAACTTTTTCCTGTACTCCCAAATGTACTAAAAATCGAAATCTATCAGGATAAAACAAAATACACATAGATCTATTCTTTAGGATGTAGAGAAACGGAAAAACCCCTCCTGAGCTCAGAGGACGCCGTTGTTTCAAGTTATTTGTAAAACTAACTTTTTCAAACTTTTTCAAACTTTTTTCTGTACTCCCAAATGTACCAAAAATCGAAATCTATCAGAATAAAACAAAATACACATAGATCTATTCTTTATGAAGTAGAGAAACGGAAAAAACCCCTCCTGAGCTCAGATTACGCCGTTGTTTCAAGTTATTTGTAAAACTAACTTTTTCAAACTTTTTCAAACTTTTTCCTGTACTCCCAAATGTACTAAAAATCGAAATCTATCAGGATAAAACAAAATACACATAGATCTATTCTTTAGGATGTAGAGAAACGGAAAAAACCCGTCGGAACCTCAGAGGACGCCGTTGTTTCAAGTTATTTGTAAAACTAACTTTTTCAAACTTTTTCAAACTTTTTTCTGTACTCCCAAATGTACCAAAAATCGAAATCTATCAGAATAAAACAAAATGCATATAGATCTATTCTTTAGGATGTAGAGAAACGGAAAAAACCCGTCGGAACCTCAGAGGGTGCCGTTGTTTCAAGTTATTTGTAAAACTAACTTTTTCAAACTTTTTCAAACTTTTTTCTGTACTCCCAAATGTACCAAAAATCGAAATGTGATTAATTAAACAAAATGCAGATACATCTGTTCTTTAGGAAGTAGAGAAACGGAAAAAACCCCTCCTGAGGTTATAGAACGCCTTTGTTCAGTTTTATTTGTAAAACTAACTTTTTCAAACTTTTTCAAACTTTTTTCTGTACTCTGAAATGTACCAAAAATCGAAATCTCTCAGAATAAAACAAAACGCACATAGATCTATTCTTTAGGATGTAGAGAATTAGGAAAAACCCGTCGGAACCTCAGAGGACGCCGTTGTTTCAAGTTATTTGTAAAACTAACTTTTTCAAACTTTTTCAAACTTTTTCCTGTACTCCCAAATGTACTAAAAATCGAAATCTATCAGGATAAAACAAAATACACATAGATCTATTCTTTATGAAGTAGAGAAACGGAAAAAACCCCTCCTGAGCTCAGATTACGCCGTTGTTTCAAGTTATTTGTAAAACTAACTTTTTCAAACTTTTTCAAACTTTTTTCTGTACTCCCAAATGTACCAAAAATCGAAATGTGATTAATTAAAACAAAATGCAGATACATCTGTTCTTTAGGAAGTAGAGAAACGGAAAAAACCCCTCCTGAGGTTATAGAACGCCTTTGTTCAGTTTTATTTGTAAAACTAACTTTTTCAAACTTTTTCAAACTTTTTTCTATACTCCCAAATGTACTAAAAATCGAAATCTATCAGGATAAAACAAAATACACATAGATCTATTCTTTAGGATGTAGAGAAACGGAAAAAACCCGTCGGAACCTCAGAGGACGCCGTTGTTTCAAGTTATTTGTAAAACTAACTTTTTCAAACTTTTTCAAACTTTTTCCTGTACTCCCAAATGTACCAAAAATCGAAATCTCTCAGAATAAAACAAAACGCACATAGATCTATTCTTTATGAAGTAGAGAATTAGGAAAAACCCGTCGGAACCTCAGCTGACGCCGTTATTTCAAGTTATTCGTAAAACTAACTTTTCAAACTTTTTCAAACTTTTTTCTGTACTCCCAAATGTACCAAAAATCGAAATCTCTCAGAATAAAACAAAATACACATAGATCTATTCTTTAGGAAGTAGAGAAACGGAAAAAACCCGTCGGAACCTCAGCTGACGCCGTTGTTTCAAGTTATTCGTAAAACTAACTTTTTCAAACTTTTTCAAACTTTTTTCTGTACTCCCAAATGTACTAAAAATCGAAATCTCTCAGAATAAAACAAAACGCACATAGATCTATTCTTTAGGATGTAGAGAAACGGAAAAAACCCGTCGGAACCTCAGCTGACGCCGTTGTTTCAAGTTATTTGTAAAACTAACTTTTTCAAACTTTTTCAAACTTTTTCCTGTACTCCCAAATGTACCAAAAATCGAAATGTGATTAATTAAAACAAAATACACATAGATCTATTCTTTATGAAGTAGAGAAACGGAAAAACCCCTCCTGAGCTCAGAGGACGCCGTTGTTTCAAGTTATTTGTAAAACTAACTTTTTCAAACTTTTTCAAACTTTTTTCTGTACTCCCAAATGTACCAAAAATTGAAATGTGATTAATTAAAACAAAATGCAGATACATCTGTTCTTTAGGAAGTAGAGAAACGGAAAAAACCCCTCCTGAGGTTATAGAACGCCTTTGTTCAGTTTTATTTGTAAAACTAACTTTTTCAAACTTTTTCAAACTTTTTTCTATACTCCCAAATGTACTAAAAATCGAAATCTATCAGGATAAAACAAAATACACATAGATCTATTCTTTATGAAGTAGAGAAACGGAAAAAACCCCTCCTGAGGTTATAGAACGCCTTTGTTCAGTTTTATTTGTAAAACTAACTTTTTCAAACTTTTTCAAACTTTTTTCTGTACTCCCAAATGTACCAAAAATCGAAATCTATCAGAATAAAACAAAATACACATAGATCTATTCTTTATGAAGTAGAGAAACGGAAAAAACCCCTCCTGAGCTCAGAGGACGCCGTTGTTTCAAGTTATTTGTAAAACTAACTTTTTCAAACTTTTTCAAACTTTTTTCTGTACTCCCAAATGTACTAAAAATCGAAATGTGATTAATTAAAACAAAATACACATAGATCTATTCTTTATGAAGTAGAGAAACGGAAAAAACCCCTCCTGAGCTCAGATTACGCCGTTGTTTCAAGTTATTTGTAAAACTAACTTTTTCAAACTTTTTCAAACTTTTTCCTGTACTCCCAAATGTACTAAAAATCGAAATCTATCAGGATAAAACAAAATACACATAGATCTATTCTTTAGGATGTAGAGAAACGGAAAAAACCCGTCGGAACCTCAGCTGACGCCGTTGTTTCAAGTTATTTGTAAAACTAACTTTTTCAAACTTTTTCAAACTTTTTCCTGTACTCCCAAATGTACCAAAAATCGAAATGTGATTAATTAAAACAAAATACACATAGATCTATTCTTTATGAAGTAGAGAAACGGAAAAAACCCCTCCTGAGGTTATAGAACGCCTTTGTTCAGTTTTATTTGTAAAACTAACTTTTTCAAACTTTTTCAAACTTTTTCCTGTACTCCCAAATGTACCAAAAATCGAAATGTGATTAATTAAAACAAAATACACATAGATCTATTCTTTATGAAGTAGAGAAACGGAAAAACCCCTCCTGAGCTCAGAGGACGCCGTTGTTTCAAGTTATTTGTAAAACTAACTTTTTCAAACTTTTTCAAACTTTTTTCTGTACTCCCAAATGTACCAAAAATCGAAATCTATCAGAATAAAACAAAATACACATAGATCTATTCTTTATGAAGTAGAGAAACGGAAAAAACCCCTCCTGAGCTCAGAGGACGCCGTTGTTTCAAGTTATTGGTAAAACTAACTTTTTCAAACTTTTTCAAACTTTTTTCTGTACTCCCAAATGTACCAAAAATTGAAATGTGATTAATTAAAACAAAATGCAGATACATCTGTTCTTTAGGAAGTAGAGAAACGGAAAAAACCCCTCCTGAGGTTATAGAACGCCTTTGTTCAGTTTTATTTGTAAAACTAACTTTTTCAAACTTTTTCAAACTTTTTTCTGTACTCTGAAATGTACCAAAAATCGAAATCTCTCAGAATAAAACAAAACGCACATAGATCTATTCTTTATGAAGTAGAGAATTAGGAAAAACCCGTCGGAACCTCAGCTGACGCCGTTATTTCAAGTTATTCGTAAAACTAACTTTTCAAACTTTTTCAAACTTTTTTCTGTACTCCCAAATGTACCAAAAATCGAAATCACTCAGAATAAAACAAAATACACATAGATCTATTCTTTAGGAAGTAGAGAAACGGAAAAAACCCGTCGGAACCTCAGCTGACGCCGTTGTTTCAAGTTATTTGTAAAACTAACTTTTTCAAACTTTTTCAAACTTTTTTCTGTACTCCCAAATGTACCAAAAATCGAAATCTATCAGAATAAAACAAAATACACATAGATCTATTCTTTAGGAAGTAGAGAAACGGAAAAAACCCGTCGGAACCTCAGCTGACGCCGTTGTTTCAAGTTATTTGTAAAACTAACTTTTTCAAACTTTTTCAAACTTTTTTCTGTACTCCCAAATGTACCAAAAATCGAAATCTATCAGAATAAAACAAAATACACATAGATCTATTCTTTAGGATGTAGAGAAACGGAAAAAACCCCTCCTGAGGTTATAGAACGCCTTTGTTCAGTTTTATTTGTAAAACTAACTTTTTCAAACTTTTTCAAACTTTTTTCTGTACTCCCAAATGTACCAAAAATCGAAATGTGATTAATTAAAACAAAATGCAGATACATCTGTTCTTTAGGAAGTAGAGAAACGGAAAAAACCCCTCCTGAGGTTATAGAACGCCTTTGTTCAGTTTTATTTGTAAAACTAACTTTTTCAAACTTTTTCAAACTTTTTTCTGTACTCCCAAATGTACCAAAAATCGAAATCTATCAGAATAAAACAAAATACACATAGATCTATTCTTTATGAAGTAGAGAAACGGAAAAAACCCCTCCTGAGCTCAGAGGACGCCGTTGTTTCAAGTTATTTGTAAAACTAACTTTTTCAAACTTTTTCAAACTTTTTCCTGTACTCCCAAATGTACCAAAAATCGAAATCACTCAGAATAAAACAGAATGCATATAGATCTATTCTTTATGAAGTAGAGTGACGGAAAAAACCCGGAAATACATTTTAAAATCTAAACGTACGGTGGTTACGTGGCATCAGATCTAACGCCACTTGAAATCTTATTTTCGTCTGCTTCATTCAGTTTGGTGTAAACTTGACAGCCACACATTTTTTCATTTTTGAGATGACTGCTTTTGAAGAAATGGGCGTAATGCCCGAAATTGGTAAGGCTGTAGAGGAAATGGAGTGGACTTTACCCACCGATGTTCAGGCAGAAGCGATTCCTTTGATTCTCGGAGGAGGAGATGTTTTAATGGCCGCCGAAACCGGTAGTGGCAAAACAGGAGCGTTTTGTCTTCCGATTCTTCAGATAGTTCACGAGACCCTGCAGGATATATCTCAAGGCAAAACATCAAAAATCGTAAGTCAGACTTCGAGCAAATGGGCCCTCAGCTTCTTCGACAGGAACACAGCGATGGCGGTTACTCCGGACGGTTTGAGATGTCAGTCTCGTGAAGCCAAGGAATGGCATGGATGCAGGGCGACGAAGGGCGTGAGGGGCGGAGGGAAGTATTTTTATGAGGCCACAGTCACAGATGAGGGGTTGTGCCGCGTGGGCTGGTCAACAGCTCAGGCATCTCTGGATTTGGGGACAGACAAATATGGATTTGGATTTGGCGGCACTGGGAAGAAGTCCAACAACAAGCAGTTTAATAATTATGGAGAGGCATTTGGAATGTCTGATGTCATTGGCTGCTACCTTAATTTAGACAATCTAGAAATAAAATTTTCAAAAAATGGCCAGGACTTGGGGCTGGCTTTTGAAATTCCTCCAAATTTAAAAGATGTGGTTTTCTTCCCGGCTGTGGTTCTCAAAAATGCAGAAATTTCATTTAATTTTGGAAATGAAAATTTTAAATATCCTCCCACTGGATATACACCCATAGCAAAAGCACCTGAAAATAATGTTTCAAACAACACCATTGGTGCACCTGGATCTGAAGTTGTAAGTAAGAAATCAAAAAATGCTCCACAGGCAATAATAATAGAGCCTTCAAGAGAGCTGGCAGAGCAGACATACAATCAACTGAGTAAATTCAAAACTCATTTAGCAGGGGAAATCTCAACCCTTTTAGTCATTGGGGGTGTGTCTGTTAAGGAACAGATTTCAGCATTGAATTCAGGAGTGGACATAGTTGTTGGAACTCCAGGAAGGCTGGAGGAGCTCATATCCACTGGACATCTCTCCCTAACCCAGTGCAGGTTCTTCGTCCTGGATGAAGCAGATGGTTTGCTCAAGCAGGGATACACTCAGCTGATTGATAGAGTCCACAAACAAATCCCAAAAATAACATCAGATGGTCGCAGGTTGCAGATGATAGTTTGCTCAGCCACTCTGCATGACTTTGAAGTGAAGAAAATGGCAGAGAGGCTCATGCATTTCCCCACTTGGGTGGACCTCAAGGGCGAAGATGCAGTTCCTGAAACCGTCCACCATGTCGTCGTCATGGTCGATCCACAGAAAGACCGCAGCTGGGAAAGTCTAAGACGGCACATACAGACTGACGGCGTTCATGCCAACGACAACGTTCGACCGGGGAACAACACACCGGAAACGCTATCGGAAGCGGTGAAAATGCTCAAGGGCGAGTACTGCGTGCGAGCGATAAACGAACATAAGATGGATCGCGCCATTGTATTCTGCAGAACAAAACTGGACTGTGACAACCTGGAGCGATACCTGAATCACCTGGGAGGAGGGCCGAAGAATCCGAAAAACCCTTACTCGTGCGTGTGCCTGCATGGAGACCGGAAACCGGGAGAGAGGAAAGCCAATCTTGAAAGGTTCAAAAACAATGAGGTAAAGTTTCTAATATGCACGGATGTCGCTGCGAGAGGAATTGACATCAGCGGGCTTCCCTTCATGATTAACGTGACCCTCCCCGATGAGAAGAGCAACTACGTTCACAGGATCGGTCGTGTGGGAAGAGCCGAAAGAATGGGCCTGGCCATTTCGTTGGTGAGTTCTGTACCTGAGAAGGTTTGGTACCACGGTCAGTGGTGTTCCTCGAGAGGTCAGAACTGTTACAACACTAATTTAACCGATGTCAAGGGTTGTTGTATCTGGTACAATGAACCCAGATGTCTGGCCGAGATTGAGGATCATCTCAACGTGACCATTCAGCAGGTTGAGCCGGACTTGAAAGTGCCTGTTAATGAGTTTGATGGGAAAGTGGTTTACGGGCAGAAAAGGGCGCAAACTGGAAGTGATTATGAAAATCATGTCGCTCAAATGGCACCTGCTGTGCAGGATTTGGCAGGTTTAGAGAGCAAAGCTCAAATTATATATATAAAGAGACATTTTAATAAAAAAGTTACATAAAGGCTTTACAAACTGGATGATTTATAAAATAATATCCGTTCGCTTTTCATATGTCAAATGTACATATTTATCTACATAAAATTCTTTGTTCAACAGCCTTATGAACAATTATCAGTCCCAATGAAAACTTAAAATTAATTAATTTGTAGGAATTTTTTTAATTTCACCATAAGCTCTATTCTCTTTTTTTTAAGTTTTTTTGTTTCAAGTGCGTCTGGGTGTAAAAATTTAAATTGGTTTCTTCAGGGGAGAAAAAATTACATTAATCCTTCATTTTTACTTCTATTATAATTAATTAAAACTTTTGTGATTGAAACAAAATGCGGAGCACTTTGTGTACAGTTTTGAAAAGGGGGAGTGATTTTAGTACTGCACAATACTGACAAGATTTGAGATCAACTGAGAGAGTATACAGACTAAATACTTTCTGCTTCAGTCATGACTGCTTACAGGAAGTTAGTTTACTGACGTTGACGCAGGGCATTGGTCGCCACCTCGCCTTGTGCTTTTTCTCTTCTGCAATTGAACTGTTTTTAGATGTATTCAATTCTTGTTCGTAACACTCGTTTTCTGAAAAATTTAAATTCCTCTTTAAATTACGATCCCACAGTTGGTCAATTTGATTCAGTCACAGATCACTTACCTTCTGGATAGCTGTTGTTCTCTCCCTCTTCATCACTATAATGTAATTCCATCAGGTACTGAAGTGTTGTCATTGAATGCCTCTCATCTCCTCTGTTTGGTGGTATCGGAACAAAATCCAGGCTTGTCGGAGGCTTTCCAATCACCCAACTAAATAAAATTATAATTGCAATTTATTTTTACTTAATTGATGAGGATCAGAATACTCAGTCTTTAAATGTGTATAATTAAACTCCTCTCATTTTTATTACCTTTAAATAAATTTTTTTTTAATAAATTTAAGGAAAAGAAGTGTCGGCACTCGCTTTAATTAATAAAGTATTTTGTAATAAATAAAATAATTACATCACCTGTGATTTTTTACTTCTTGTAATGTAAACCTTAAGTCAGGATCTTTGTGCAGCATTCCTTTAATTAATGAGCAAATACTTCCTTCCAGTTCTTCTGGAATTGAAAAATCCCCTCTTCCAATATTCTCAAACAATTTATATATATTATCTCCTTCAAAAGGGTATTTTCCAGTTGTTATGTTATATAAGGTAACTCCACTGCTCCAGATATCTACTTTGAAACCAGAGAATTTAATTGCCCCATTTGCTATCTCAGGTGGCTGAAAAGAAGGAGTGCCCTGACCTGTATAACAGGTGTCATCTTCTGCAAAAATATCCAAAGCCTGAAAAATTATAATAATCATTAATTATACTGAATAAATAATAAAATTCTATGGTCAAAATAAACTTTAAAATAGTTGATTAATAATGAAAAAAACACTCAAAATGGGTGAACACAATTAAACATTACCTCAGCAACTCCAAAGTCAGAAATTTTAAGTGTGCCATCTAAAGCAAGAAGTAAATTTCCTGGTTTAATATCTTTATGTATTATTCCCCTACTGTGTAAGTAAATCAGACCTTCTATTAGTTGACAAAAATAATCATGAGCCTGCCCTATGGGCAACTTTTTTGATGCAGTGCTTTCTAGTAAATCCTGAAGACCTCCCACACAATGCTCCATGATTATGTACATTTTTTGTTTTTCATCATTATATAAAACTTCTAAGAGTTTAATCACATGCTTATTGTCCAGTCCTTTCTGCAGCTGTATTTCTCTGTAAAATATTTACCAACAATCAGTTTAATTTTCAAAACACTTAAAGAAAAGACCTGTGCTGTGTTTGTCAACTACCAAAGTAAAAACTTATTTACAACACTGTACTAAATTTACAAAAAACAAAGATTACTTAAACCTGAACTTTTCAAGTGCTGATTACTAATACCACAGATTAAAATTCCACTAATTAAACACTATAAGCTTTTTTATTTTGAAACTTGCATTTATCTCCAATTAGTAAATAAATAAATTTTATTAATTTTTAATAATTAATTGGTATTTTATTTCAAAACAACTTCAATTAAATTGCCAGTTTTTAAATTGTAATTGCATTCATAACTTAAATTGTAATTGTGTGACACAGTTTTGTTTTTGTTTTGATTTTAATAAGGAAATGTATTTCAATACAATTATATACTTATTTGATATACCTTTGAACATTCTGCTCTCCGTTCATTATTTTTCTAAGTTTTTTCTTCTTCAGTATTTTAACAGCCCTTCTGCAAAGAGTTTCAGAGTCCAAAACTTCTTTCACTTTGCCATAACTTCCTTCACCTAATAAGTCTCCCATTACGTATTTTCCTATCATTTTGCACTTTTTCTTTTTCTGGTAAATAACTTGATCGGAATCGACTTTATGGAAAAAAGGTGTTAGATCATTTTCATCATCGTTTAACCATGTTCTATCGGAGTCGTCGAATACCTGAGAGATTAATTCTTCGTCATTCACGTAATTGTTTTCACTTTCATTGCCCTCCATATCCGTTGTCTTTTTTTTATACTCTTATCAAATAAT
The DNA here is from genome assembly GCA_028293925.1 of Brueelia nebulosa. Taxonomy (NCBI): domain Eukaryota; kingdom Metazoa; phylum Arthropoda; class Insecta; order Psocodea; family Philopteridae; genus Brueelia; species Brueelia nebulosa. Next base: position 39,555 of record JAQIBA010000149.1, on the reverse strand, counting down.
TAGTGAAAATTTTTTCTACCGTGGCGTATAAAATAATAAACGATTCCATACTTTTTCCCGGTTTCCAAGAGCCAATTTTTATAAATATACAAACTCGTCTTCTGCTTTCAGTGGAAGAGTTGTTCGAAAAACCGATAAATTTTTATTGGTCATTACGAAACACTGTTTTGGCGTATAAAAAACCAACACTTTTTTAAAGAATTTTCAAATACATTTAAAAAAAGAGAAATTTAATTTTATTATTAAAAACCTTGCTCCCGTTTTTAAAGGGTTTATAAAAAATGCGTTACTTAAAAAACAAGGGTTTTTTTGCAATTAAAATTTTAATGTCCAATTTCTATTGCCAATTCATTAAAGAATTTTTGTTTGGTATACGGAACTCAAAAGGTTTAATTAATTTTAATGAAGATACATTCCTTTCATATTTGTTCCTGTTATTGTTAGAGCGAGCAATAGTCTCAAATCAGATAAATTTGGCAAAATTGTAGGTACTACGGAAATTTGCTTTGCCATCTTGATCAATAAAATGGATAGAACGTGTTGAATTAATTCCGGTTTTAGTCTTGGAGCGTAACAAATTTCCTCGTGTAAAATATGGGTTTAATCCCATTATTTTTAATAAATAACATCAGGGCCCGAGCAAGATTTAATTTAAAGTTTATTTAAGGAAAATTCAAACCGGAACATAACCGAAAAAAACCGAACTCCGAAACTACAGTGCTTCCCTTATTAATATTATTACTCAACCAAATTACTGGTTTCTTGAGTAATTTAATTGATAATTACAATTTATCAAAAATATAAATGCATTCTGATAGTTTGTGGAAGAAGGGAAATAAAATTCGAGTCAGCTATGAAATTATTTGTTCCAATGTTGACTCTATGAATGGTTGGTTAATGAACGTTATCTGCCTTTTTCAAATTCTTATTAACACGCCGCATTTATTTGACGAACAACTACAAAAAAAGAATTAAAACAGAGTAAAATAAGGGCCTGAAATTTCTCTCTCCAAAAGGTCTGCTCCGATGTATTTCATTGCAGAGAATCATTAAAGATTGAGTGACGAATAAGAATGATCAGTCAGCATTCAGAACTCAAAAGTTAAATCGAAAACATTTTTCCACGGATTCTTTTCACGGATAAACATTTCGGTGAAAATAATGGAATTTATGGCGCGCGGGTTGGTAAAAAAATTATCATTCCGAGTAGGTATTTGCATGTTTTCAACAGGTTTTATCTTTACGTTATCGCCGTTATTTTCATAATAACAAAGAAGTTTAGGTTAATGCTGTGTCCGAAGCTGCTGTTGAGTTTTTTACACCTGTGAAAAATATTAATATTTCAATTAATTATAGTTTTGCTTCTTGTTCGGATTATCTATTCGTTGATTAAAAATAAGTATGATATCTTATTTTATGATTTATGATATGAAATCTTATTAAACTGATGATTTATTAAAAGAATAACGAATCGGTATTGTATTTTTAGGTATTGGTTAAAATATGGAAGAAAAAATTTCAGATGAAAATGTGGTTGCAATGAAAGTGGAATGTGGAAAACCCCAAAAAGGAAATTGAAAACACTGAAAAAAGCACACCTGAGCAGAGTGAAGGGCTTAAGGAAGAAAAAACACATTCTGTAGAATCACAAAATTCAACACTGACAGTAAGTGCAAATAAGGAGCAAAATTCTGAGAAACGGGAGTCAGTGAAAGGAAATAAAAATAGGGTTTTGAAAAGAAAACTGACAGAGGATGGAGTGAGTATTGAGAGAGTGCTGTCAGAGGGGGAAGCTTCTTCAGGTTTTGAGACAGTTTCATCTATAGACTCCAACCTTGACTTTGAGGATTTCCAACTGAGTTCCTCTGATAATGAATACAATGTCATTGTCAAAATAGAAAACGAATTGGCTTATAGAAACAATAGGAGTAAGTAATAAATACTGAGTTTCAGCAGTTTTTTTATATAACAAAACTATTAATGTATTGAATTGGATAAAAATACCAAAGCAGAAAGAATGAATCAGTTTTTCATCAAATGAGAAGAAAAATGTACAATACTTTTTTGCCAAATAATTTGTATAATTGTTCAAATTTATGATTAAAAAATTATTACAAAGAAACTTTTGTAAATATTTTTTAGTAATTGTAAATTAGTTACTAATGCAATTACAAATAAGCAAACTCAAATTGCAAATCAGTAATTTAATATTAGGTTGTTTATGATTATTGTATGAAATTTGTAAAATTTCCATTCAATTTGTCAAATTAATGAGGTTGTAAGTTTGTAAATATTAGTATTACAAATAATGAGTTTGTAAATTAATGAGGTAAAGTTAAAAAAGGTTGTGAAAACACACAAAAACTATAATACTTTCAAATGTGTTAAGTGGAAAACTTTTTTTTAGACTCAGATGAGAGAAACTGTTACTGGACTGGCAAGAATAACAGTTCAATAAGATATAACAATGAGTCAGAAAGGTCTCTAGGTAAATACCCAAACCCAAGACATGGCTTTTTCAGAAGTTACAAGGATTCAATGTATTGGCAGAGGCATGGTTGGGCAGACTCCTGTTCGAAAGTAGACGAGGATTCCCGTCGCTCGAGACGGAAAGGTTCTTGTGATCGCGAATGGAGGAGGGCCAGTGTGAGGTCCAGGGACGGTAGACGCAGCGATAAGAGTAAAAGAAACCGGGAAAGTCTGTGTGATAACATTTTGGAAATGTCAAAGAAGAAAAGAGCTTACAGAGGGATATCCAGGGACGGCAGTGAACGCAGTTATGGGTTCACTGGGTCTAAAAGTTTGAGCCATGACGTGGGTTTTTACCAGTTTTTAATACAAATGGGTGTACAATAAAAGGGAAAACCTGATCTTTTTTTGTCTGTTTCAGGGAATAAAGAGGGAATCCAAACATTCCAGAAGCTCTGACAAATCAAATTCAAAGAGGTATTTATCTATTCTGAATTAAGTTCTACAGTTATTAATTATTTATTAGAAACTATTGGGCTCCGCCCTCGCTGGGATTTGGGAATTTATATGTATATCTATACCTTAATATCAGATACAATAATATATTTTCTGAAAAATTGAATGCACCTCGATAATCCCATTGCACTTAATTACAAAAATAATATCAATATCATAGGTAAAGCAACTTTCTTCTTTATTCAGCCATTTTGTAAGTCGTCTTCTGTTGCTTCTCTTTTTCTTTCTCCTCTATTAACACTCTCTTTGTTTTGTCGCTCAGCCATCCTAATTCTCTTCCATATCCTTTGTTCTTCACTACTCTCCCTTCTAAATGGTTCTCTCTTTGGTCTGAAATCTCTAAATTGCGACTCAAACCTCCATCTCTTCTTCCCTATGGCACTCAACGCCGACAGATTCAACTTTTTTGTATTTTACTGTATTTTTATTATTGACTCTAAATATCTAACACTAACTTTACATATCAAATCTACAACTAAATTTCTGAAAATCTGAAAAAACCCAGAAAAACCACTACCACTAAATCCACACAAACTAATTACTATCAAATCAAAAACAGTTATTTATATCATTATAATTAATTATATAAAATATTATAAAATATAAATAAATATAAATATAAAGAAGAATTAGGTGAAAATTAATACACAAAGAATATAACATGACAACGTGATGCATTCAGAATTTCAGTAATAATAATATGGAATGTGGTAACCCCCGAATACTTTGCCCACTGTACTCAAAGTCAACCCTTTAACAGCAGAAAGGAATTCCTAAAGTTATCTGGTTTTTCCCCGAAACCTAAACAGGTTTTCTGGAGATTTCTCGGCTTTTGCTGATTTTCGAAAAATGAGACATAGCGCAGATAATTCTTTGGAAAAATGCGCGTCTTTTGGAAAAAGTCCGGTCGAAATCGGTTCGGTGGTTCTTTAGATCTTAAGTAACAAAAACGGAGTGCACACATACACATATTCCTTTAACGGATTTATATATTAGCATGATAAAGAATTGTTTTTAATTGCCTGTTTTATTATCCTAAAGTAAACTGGGATTTATTTCCAGAAATCAGTCGAGTACGAAACGAAGTTCTCCTTCGAAATCGCCTTCGGCGTCAATTTGGAAACGATTAGATGATGCGGGACCTCCTAATAGATTTAAAAATGATTCAGAGAGATATTGCAGGCCCTCAAATGTTGGTCAACCTAGAAAAAAGGAGCGAGCACCCTTTTTGGTGGAATTGGAAAAAAAACTAAAAGAAGCAGAGCAACAGAAAAATGTGAAAACGGCAGAGTTAACTGAAGTAAAAATTGTTGTTTTCTTTTAAAAAAAGTTTCTCGCGATTTGGAATCCTTGATTGGCACTTCTTTTAGAGCGAGCAGAAGAAAACTCCAGGGAGTGTCAGTGAAACAGCACCGATGCCAGAATCAGTACTGACGCCTGCAGCAGGATCGTCTGAAGCAATGCCTGCAGCAATACAGATGCCCGAAACAGTTGGAAATGTAAACCCAAATCCAGAACAGGCGTCAAATTATGCATTTCTTCTAAGTAATCTGAACATGTATTCATTTCCGGCCCTGAGTGTGGACAATTTACCGCTGGTGGCAGGGCCGACGGGGTTGCCAGTGCACGTGACGGTGACAGGGGAGCAGATCCTGCATGACATGGACGGAAGACCCATTCCCGTCGGTCCCAACGGGTACTATTTGCCATTGGATCCCACGGGAAGACTTTACGCCCACATTGTCTCGCCTGGAAACCAAGCTGTTCCCATTCACATGACGGAGGACGGCATCCTCAGACTTCCCAATTTGGAACCGGTTCCCTACGGTCCTTCGCATAATCTTCCTGTAAATGTCGACGGCAGTGTAATTTTTATAGGACCGGACAGTAGACCTTTGACTCATTGCACCAATTTACCAAGGCAACCTCCTTTACATTTACTACAGAGTGAGTTTTCCACTTTCTTAAGTCTTCTTCCATATTCTAAAATGTTGTCATCAATTTGACTGATTACAGTGACACAATTTACCGGTATTTGGCCAATGGAAAGTCAGGGGAGCACTGCAATAATGTCTCAAACCTGTCAGGTTAAGATTGAACCAACACCTGAAATCAGAAGACCAGAGGAGCAATATTCCGATCCTTCCAGTGTACAGCCGCAGTCAGTGGAACCTTATTTACTCAACTTTGTTCAGAGTTCGTGCGGAGAAGAGAATAAAGCAGAGGTGCTGATGAATTACCAACAAAAAGCTCTCGAAAGGCAGAAAGACGCGTTGAAATGCAAAGAAATAGAAAAAAACTTGGGTATAAGCCCTTCTAAAGGAGGAGTTAAAAGATCAGTTCCGAAAAAACCATCCCAGAAAAAAACAACCAGGGATGGACACCCGACTGTAAGTTATCGTTGAACTCAAACTCTTAATTAATTATTAATTAATTAATAAATACCTTTTTGATTTCAAATAGGATTCAGGTGATTTGGATATCGCGTCTGCCTCGAAACCTTCATTGGATACAAAAAAAGGTAATTATTTTTACTGTTTAAAATCAGATAAAAACTACAGTAGGGCTCAAAAGTATTTTGACAATACAAAATTTAATACTTAATTATTTTACTGTGGGATTTTATTACGGTTGTATATTATTTTAGGGTTATATTATTGTAATATATCGACAGTATTATAGTATTTCACGTTGTAATGTTCAGATAAAAGCGCAGATAATTATGTATTTGTATTTATTTAGTCTTTTATTTGTTGTCTAAGCATTTATACTTTTGTATTTATATTATTTTGTGCTTATATATATACAGTAGCGCTCAGAAGTATTTTGACAATACAAAATTCAATAGTTTCTCAGTTAATTATTTTACTATAAGACTTTATTATGGTTTTGTATTACATTTTGTATTACATTACGGTTGTATTATATAGTTAATAATGTATTTTTCGCCCTTTGGCATTAAAATAACAAAATAGAGCATTTATTTGCTCATACACAACATATAAATACAAAATATAATACACTTATTATACACATATAAATCCGTCCCTTCCTACACATATAATACACATACACAACAAAATAAAACACTACATTCTTCTTAGTCTTCTGCTTTTTTTTAATACTCTTACTTAGTTCTGTTTTTAGTATATACCACTGTATAATTCTACTGTTACTTTTGCATATATTTCAAAGATAAACTCTTTGTTTCTTCTGTTATTTAATTAATATTATATATATTAATATTGATAAATATGAGGACTGTATTTATGTGATTTGTATTTATGTATTTTATTAATATTTATTTTTGTTTGAGGACTGTATTTATAAATGTGAGACTAAAGGATTTTAATGAAAGCCAATGAAATTTCACTTTGTATGTAACTCTTGCGGGTGGAAAACTATAAATTTTGTATTGTCAAAATACTTTTGAGTGTATTTTCGTATTAATTACTCAAAAAATTACTCGCAAAATGTTTAACGAGAATAAACCCGAATAATTTTTACGGTTTTATTGCGGCTGTTGTATTTTTCGGGATTTTTCGTTTCAGGCGATGAAAAATGCGAACAATCAGAAGACTTCATCATTAAAAAAATTAAGCAAGCGCTAAAATCATTAGACGAGAGAAATTTCAAACCTCCCGCAGTCGGTCGTTTCATCACTTCCGAAGTTTTTGTGGAAGTCTCCAAAGAAACACATCCTCAAATCTCTCCCCTTTTGAGGAACCGAATAAAACTTCCTTTTCTCACCCCGAATTCGAAAAATCAGGAGGAAAAGCCTAAATTGGAAACCGTCGAAAAACAATCAATCGTTTTCAGTTTTTTGACTCAGGAAAAATCATCAAAAAATGGGGAAAAAGCGGGAAAAGTTAACAAAAGATGCAATAAAAATATGAACGCGTGCAAATTTCCGGTTTTTACTTTCGATTTTGCAATGCAGTGCGATTTCACGTCTGCGATAATAAATGATCTGAAGAAGAAAATTTCTGAACTGGAAATGGAAGCCATTCGTTTAGAGAATATAAACGCGAACCTTCTCGAAGGGTTCAGGAATGTTCAGGAGGCGAACGAAATGAAAAATGAAAAGTTAGGAAGAGCTTTGCTGGAAATCGAAGAGAGAAATAATGAAATTCTCAATTTGAAACATTTGCTCAACGAAAAAAGAAAATGACTGAATATTTAAAAAGTTACCGTGAAAAGTCTGCCTCATTATTTGAAATATTTTTTTAAGGAAATCTCATCCGTTTTACATAAATTTTTCTTTTGTAGTATTTGATAGAGATTTTCTTTCCCGTCCATATTAAAGTAGACTTGAATTCAGCCATGTTTGAGAGCTGAGTTATTGTCTTTCATCAAGTTTTAGTTGATGAATAGTGTTTTTACTTTTTTTCTTTTTCATTTAATATATTATTGAGTATATTAGTCAAAAATGATACAAAAGCATTTGAGAACTACGCGGAGAGAAACTGTTCGAAGACTGCGTATTACTTATATTTTTTGCTCAAAAAATTTTTAGATGTTGTTAGTATTTGATTCACAAAATTTATAAAACCGCCAAAAAAATTGTTTAGATTATAAAAAAATTTTAACTTTACCCTTTAGATGTGCCTTGCCATTTTTAAGTGATATTGTACCAATTAAAGAGCAGGTCTCAAGTAAACTGAGTGAGAGATTTTACAGAGTCTGTGAAATTGAGATTTTTTTTGATTTATTAAATTTACGTTAACGCATTTAAACTTCAGTTATTTTTAATTTTAATTCCTTAATGAGAAAAAGCCTCCAATCTTTAATTCCAATCAAAGATCGCTTGTAATTGAAATTTTATGTTTGAATAATCTTAATCATCGCTTAAAGCTTTTTTCGTTAAAAAAGAATGAAAGATATTTTATTTTTGTGCGGTTTTGGATTTCAAGGTCATTTCTGCTAACGCATGCGCATGGCTAGTCAAAAAATTGACCAATCACAGAATTACGTCCGCCGAGGATTTAGCCTTATGTTTTTCTGCTCAACGCAGTGTTGCCAACTCGAATTCAAATTAAAACTTCGTTCCATGGCGTCTGTTTGTTATTTTTCTGTTAGAATTTAAAAATTTTTTAAGTGCTTAATCATGTTTTATTTGAGGTTTTAAATAAAATCCACTCGCAATTCAGTTAAGATTTTCAATTTTGTTAATAGATTTCTTCATCTCGCCGTTACATTGTATTTCTTATCATCAAATTCCGTTTGAGCGGTATTTTTTTCTCTTTTAAAATCGAATATTTCATCCAGAAATGGGCTGTTGTGGAGGCGAAACCATCGAGGATCCCTCTGGAGATGACAGGCAACGAATACGAGGTTGCACCGATGTTTGCATGCTGATTATTTTCATCTTGTTTTGGTTTTTATTGGTGAGTGTGTTTGCATTCCGACAGTCATTTAAAAATTAACTGAGTTTGATTTTTTTGATTTGGTCTTAATGACCCGTTTCAGATACTGATTGCAGCTTTTGCCCTCGTGTTCGGCCATCCAAAGAGATTAACTCACGGCTATGATGACTTCGGCAACATATGTGGAAGTCAAAATGAGAAAATTGGTTCGCTGGACCACTCCGGACTTGACATGAGACAGAGACCTTATTTGTTTTATTTGGATATAAAAAACATAAAAAAGTCTCTTAAAATCTGTGTGTCCAAATGCCCAGACAGAACCCTGAAAAACATGGCTGATTTAAAAGATTTTTACAGAGAGACCAATTCAAGTTTATGCCAGTATGATTTTAACTTTGATGATACTTTTAGCAGAAAACCTGAATTGTTTTCCAGTGCAATGGGACCTTGTCCAGTTTTCCCTGTTTACAAAAGGTACTTTACAATGAGTCATTGATTGGTTTATGCACAGAATTCATTTCTAATTTTCATCTGCAGTGTTAAAGTTCTCAGAAGATGTGTCCCTCAATCGGTCAAAGAAGTTGCAGAGCATATCATTTCAAATACTTATGGGGCCATCAACAGTTGGGATACAGTTGAACATGTCCTTTCTGATTTGTATGCAACATGGCCTCATATTCTGGTTTTTTCATTATTAGCTTTTGGTAAGTTTGTTTTTTATTGGTGCTCGTAATAAATATGTTGTGAGTGGCCATTTCCGTTTTGTTCACTTTTGAAGATTAATTTTTCTGTTTCAGTTTTTTCTCTCATCACCATTTCATTTTTACACTTTTTGGCATCAATTGTGGCCTGGATTTTCATGATTGTGATATCAGTCGCATCATTGGGTTAGTTTGAATTTTAATGTGGAAGTGTATCATTGAATTGCATTTGGAGTAACAAATATGAATTGGTTTCAAGCTTGCACTGGAGTTCTGTGGTGGACCTATGCCACCATCAAATGGGACCTTGATGCCAAACCCATTAACACTTGGCTGATCAGATCAGTTCATAACGAGCAGGCATTTTTGGCTTTCAGTATAATCGCTACAGTTCTCACTGTAAGTCTGTTTGAGTATTTTGTGTATATTTGACCCAAATCAGGTTTTTTTATTGTTGGATTTCTCTTCCAGATAATTCTTCTGCTGCTTGTTTTTGCATTGAGAAAACAAGTTGGGTTCATTTCAGACCTTTTTAAGGAATCTGCAAAGTGTATGGCTGAAATTCCATCTTTGTTTATTCAGCCCATCATCACTTTTCTCGTACTCATTGGGTTCTTCGCGTTTTGGTTTGCCATCGCTGTGTTTCTCGCCACTGCGAGTGAGTTGAGTTTGTCTGAAAGCTTCCTCCTCTTCTGTGTTCCCACGTTCAAGCTTTTCTCTTTTAGATTACACGGGTGAGGACAAAATGAAACCCTACGAGAATCTCCAAGTCCAAACGACCGTTCCAACGCAGCCAGTCAACTCCTCAGCGATAGGCTTCATCGTGCCCAGGAATTACACTCCCAGCGACCTTCAACTCAAAAGTATACTCCTCACGTTCCCATTCCGGTTTTCCACTCGAGAGGGGACGGCCTAACCCGTTTCTTTGTTTAAGGCTTCACTCGAGTAAAATACACTGACAGCACGTGGGTTAAGTACATGTGGTGGGCTCATCTTATTGGCCTCATATGGAATTCCGAGTTTATTTTGGCGAGTCAGCAAATGGTCATTTCCGGGGCAGTGGCCGCTTGGTATTTCAGAAGGTATCTGGGACAGTATAGTCGTGAGCAGGCGTTTGTGTCTCGTGTTGACACAGGTGTCGCATTAATTGGTCTAATTAATCTAAGGAGTGTTTTTTTTTTTTTTTAGGAGCAGGAAAGAAGACGACGGGGATTGGTTTGTGCTGCAGGCGATTCGAAGGCTCCTCTGCTACCATATGGGATCAGTGGCTCTCGGGTCTTTCCTCATCACGATTTTCAAACTCCCGCGGCTCATTCTGATGTACATTCAGGCCAAGTAAAGAATGAATTTCGTATTAATGTTTAGTTCGGTCGTCCCCGAATGGGAATTTATAAACAAAAACATTTCAGATTGAAAGGGAGAGAAAATTCGGAATGGGCCAAATGTTGTTTGAAGTGTTGCACCTGCTGCTTTTATCTCGTCGAGTGCTTCATAAGATTCATGAATCATAATGCATACACAGTCATCGCGATGCAGGGTCACAATTTCTGCACTTCGGCCAAAATCGTGAGACTCGAATCAGTTTTTCCCGAAATTCCAAATTCGAAAAAAAAATGTTGTTGCCCCCGTTGCAGGCGTTCAACACCATCATGAACAACGCGATTAGATTCACGGCTCTCAACTCCGCGGGCGATTTCGTTCTGTTTTTGGGGAAATGCATCGTCACCATCGCAACGACCATAATCGCCGTCGTGTATCTGAAAAACGAAGAGGATCTTCACTTCTACGCAGTGCCCGTCTTAATCACGGCTATTTTTTCATTCTTCATCGCGCACGCCATCATTTCGCTGTATGAGGTGAGAGATGTATTTTCGTCAGGCATTGGGGCCACCCTAAAGCGCGATAATTCTTGTTGGCAGTCCGTGATCGACACCCTCTTCCTCTGTCTCTGCGAGGATTCCAGACTGAACAGCCAAGGGGGGAAATGGAAGGAAAGCAAACTCGTCGCGACGAATTCGTTCATATCCCACGAAATGACGCCGATGAACTCGTAAAGGAAGGCGACGCTTGTTGACTTGCCATTGAATGAGACTGGAAATTTGAGATGCTGCCGAAGAGTTTTAGAGGAAGACTGAAACCCATAAGAGTTGATAGTAATAATAATATTGTAGATTTTACGCGAACATTGCAAACATCGGCTGCTCGAGATTGAATTTATTACATTGCAGATACTTAATTTATTTGGTTTTTAGGGCAACTCGAGTGGTTGAAAAACTCTTGAAAGTTTCCTCAAAGCAGGAGAGTTTTCTTAGAATCGATGCTTTTATCTCGTGCCTCGCTTTCAAATGAATTTTGTTCTTGTACTTACCGTTTTAGATGAAAATTTATCGGTTTTAATTTCAATCATTTCCTTATCTCTCCGCAAATAAACATTGCCGCGACCCAATTTGAACTTATGATTGAACTTAGTTCCTCATAATTTCCTTCTTGAGAGGAACAGGAAGCCTAACTTCTCGACTTCAGTTAAAAGTGGAAAAGCCTTTCAGGTTTCTCATTTTTCTTAGTCCTGTAAAAAGCTTTCACCGCAATACTCTGAGTTTCTAAGTCAGGCCTTGGAAATCTACAATGGGGTGAACCACTCCATCGTAGACGCCTTGAGTTTAGTGCCTAACGAAGAATCGGGGGGAATTTCTCACCGGAAACGGAAGTGGGGAAGCGTCACCGAAAAAGTTTGACGTTTGACAACCCCTAATAAATAATCTCTTTATCACACGTCTAACAAAACCAAAATAGTTACTAAAAATCACTTTTTTGAATTTGTTGTATTAATAATAAACGATAAGTATAATTAACTGGGATTTTTCGCCTTATAGCAAAAGCAGTTTTAGCCTCGTGCAACCGGAGTTTGAATAATTAATTAATTAGTATAGACAGTGCATATCGGTGTGATTATATTTTTTTTTTAATATTTAAAAAAAACATGTGATTAAGAGTTTTTAATAAATATTTTATATATTTGAAATTAATCAAGTGCTTCGAAGTATTGAATCGAGTGATGTATTAAATTTGTTTTGTATTTTTGCGCTTAATTAAGAGGTCATATTTAATTTCCCAGCCAATCGATTTTAACTTTAATTGCTAAAAATATGACCGGTTTTTAATGACTTAACAAAAGACCAAATATAAATTTTAAAATGAAGATATTCATTTGGTTTCTATCCACTTTTCCTTTTTATCTCGGGATTATCCAAATAAAAAGGATCGATCTTCCCGTGGGAATCATGCGGGATAGGATCCATAAAAAGTCAATCAATGAATTCAAATTAAAAATATATATTTGAATAGGTGTAAGATAATGTGAAACCTCTACACCGTTTCTACATGTGAATGGACCGTTGCCAATGACGAATGTTAAAGAGTTACAGTGATAAAATAACCAACCAAAATCCGATTCTTTTAAGGCATTTCACAGAATTGTTAATTAGGCGTTTTGTAGGAAAGATTTATGGGTTTTCACCGCGAACACTGAAAAGTAACGAGCTGTGTTATTGACACAAATCTCAACTGCCACCTCTGCTAATATTCAGTTATTCACTTTTTATTATTTTTTTCTCACTCAAAATAAAAAAAACAGATACAAAAAAAAATTATTCTTAAATCTACCTCTAACTATTGTATAATTGTTGCATGTAAAAGCATTAATACAAATATTTGCTGTGGGCAGTTTGTCACTCACTTTTCACATTTAAAAACTGACAGATTAATAAAAATACAATCACCTGACTCTCCTTAAACAAATGCCCACAACAAGTGTAAATTCTACAGAAAAGATAAATACTATATCAAAAACAAAAGGGAAAAGTGCAGAATCTAGATTTTCTCATTAAGCTCCACAGCAAGAAATTCAATTACGAACAAAAATCAACTGGGAAGAGAATAAAAATCAACTGATTCTCCCACTTATATTGAAACTTTGTTATCTACAAATTCTAGATAATTTGTAGCTCCTTTTACTAGGACATAACTAGAAGCTAGACCTGCTGCACTGCACACTGCAACATTCTCAGGGAGAAAGCTTCGCAGAATGGCCCAGAATAGAACCGAACTGAAGTTGAACATGATGGAGCCCAGTGCGGAGAACCCATAGCGAGTGTTCTTGGTGGAGCCTTTCAGGTGAGGGCGAGAGTAGAGGTAGCATCCAGTGCCAAAGAGTGCAGTTGCCAGTAAAATATTTGTTAGATCTCTTTTTGGGAAAAAGCTGAAAAACAAGAAAAAATACCAGTTTGTTTTAAAAACTGCTTTTTCAAAAGTCTCTCGTTTTGGTAAAACCAAATGCAATCAAATTTTTCCACATACCCATAACTCTAATGATTGAGCAGATAAAAGAAAAGCAGCAGTGATACAAAATGAAGCAGTGAAATACTTCAATTATGGATATCAATCAGTGAAGTCAGCAAACACAAATAGAAAGTACATTTTCATCCAAAAAAGGCAACTGATCCATTATTCGGTTATATCAATCAAAAGTAAACCTCACAGAGACGATAGCGGTTGAAAATTATTAAAAATAAATTAATGCCATTTGTAAATATTTACTGGTGCCCAAATACTGACATTTACAGTGTCAAAGTGCATGTATTTATGAAATTACACGAATAAACTTGTTTGGGCATGAATAATGTAATAAGACGGGCAACTGAATTAACAACCGGTTCCAAACTTAGCAAAATGAAGTCATAATTCTTTGCCAAAACTAAACCAAGGTCAAAGGACCTGAAATCCCGTAATTTTACAGTGCTTCGAAATCTATAAAAAAATTTAAATGCTGCTCGAATATGTCCTCCGTGCAATAACGATATATATAAATGTTATTGCGTAATAATTTTTTTGGAAACGAAAATTGGGCTAAAATTTGGCTCAATTCGAGCGAGCGTGGGCGATTGAAACGGGAAAAGAGAAAAATGAGGCAAAGCACTTACCTAAAGCGTAGAGGTGGGTTTAAAACATTGATAGAAAGAACGGTATAGCTAGCAGTTCCCAAAGCAGGAATATAATAATAAAACACGTTTTCGCGAGTTAACGGCCTTATCAGCGATTTATTCTTGCTCTTCGTCAGCGATTCGTATGATTCCTGCGCTTTTCCCTTTGCTTTCTTCGCATCCATTTTGGCTAATGTGTAGGGAAGGTCACTACTACACGAGGAAGATTCTATTCTTTGGGTTGATTTGAATAATGATATAGGAAACGACATAACTAACGTCTTTGAGAAGGCTGTGGAAGTATTTTTCAGTTAAATTTCGATTTAAATATTAAAATTTACTTCCCTTCCTTTTCCAAATAGTAATTTTGACTTCCCTGATTTAAAAAACATTCATTTTCTTGATCCGTGATTTTATTTCGAAATAATTCGGCATTTTTTTATGTATTTTTAAGAGAATTTTGACAACATATTTTGAATGCTCGACCAAAGAAGTAACAAAAACCCACAGTGTTTTGTTTGTTTCTGATTGATTTTAAAGTTTTCACTTTTTCAAAATGCATTACCGAATGTTTACAGTATTTTCGCATTCTCAAACAAATGTATTTCCTTCGCAGTTTGAAATGAAAAGGACTGAACGTAACGTTCGTTTAAAAAACCGCGGGAAAACGAGCAACATGGCCGCAGGCAACCCCGCCAATGGAATTTTCATTTGGTTTGTTGTTTTCTTTTGTAAATTTTCATTTTTTTTGTTAAAAATTTAATTTGTCACCAGCTTCAGAGGAAATTTTACGGTGAGTTTTTTTATACCTCTTTGAGTAATTATCCTTTTTATTCTGAACCTTATCAGAGGCGAGTTAGTTTTAAACTGGTTTTTAAAGAGCAACAGGTTAGGTTAGCACCTGTAATTTTCATTGATTTTCTCAGTTTTATGTGTTATTCACTTGTATCAGACTTTTTTATTGTGGTTAGGCGTTTTTCCAAAATCATAGTGTAGTTTTTATTAAGGTAAAATGTTTTTTTCAGTGTCAAGGGATTAATTCTTTTTAAGTTGACATCCACAATGATTTGAATTTTTTCATGTGGAATTGATTATTTTTCTTTTTACTGTGACTAATTTAATTTACTCATCTCTTGCCTTTCTTTTTCTTTTGAAAATCATTGGATATTTTTATCTTCAATCAGCCATATTTTTCTTAGCTTAAAAAAAACTGAAATTATGAACTGACCTATTAATTTTCTTAATTTTATTACTGACCTGGTTTAAAGTAAGATTACTGCACAGTTTAAAGTTACTGGGATTTGGTCTGTTTGTTAAAGTTCAGAAAACATTATAATAGGAGATGATTAGCAAAAATGATGGAAGACTCAAAAAAGGAGAAAATTTAGAAGGGAGGGGGTAAACTTGTTCACCATTTTTTATTGATCATAAAGCAAAAAAAACAGAGTGTTATCAATTAAACTTTAATTTTAAAGGTTTTGTTTCAATACTTTGGAAGGAACAGCTTCTAAAGGTTCACACAAGTGAAACTCAAAATGTGTCTGCACTGCTTAATTTGTGCATTAAGTTGCTTCTGCTGATATGGAGAAATTTCTAAATGAAAAAGATAAATAATTGAATTATAAAGGCAACAATTACTGATGTTTCAGGTTATGGAGTCAATGAATTTATGCACACCAAACAATTCAGGACCATCAAGTCCAACAACAACACCAACAGGTTCACCTTATCTTCCTGCCTTTTTACTGGGAGAACCTCAGTCCCCAAGTACTGGTTCCACCAGTCCCAAGACCAAGAGAGTTCACTTCAATGACTCACACCCCACCAGTAAAGACCACTTTGTTAAACATGATCATGCAACCCCCAATTACTTCTTGTCTCAGGTAAAATCCATGCAGAGTTTTTGGGGACCAGAGGAGAAGCTCATGCAATTTTTTTTCAGATTGTGAATAAACCTGGATCCCTCAACTCATCAATACAGTATAGCACAAATGAAAAGAGCAATGGGCCTCCCATTCTCGGTCTTTTCGATACGATTAATTCCCCGCCGTTAGGAAACGACTCTCAGTCCAATGACGTTCAGCAATATGTTTCGTGAGTTCGTTGGCGCCATTCAACATGGTGACCAAGTCATAGAGTAAAAATTAGTTTTTCCATTGAAATCGTCGGTTAGATTTTAAAGGGATTCGTTATTTTTCAGTTTCGCATCGAAGCATTATTCCGACATGAGAACGTCTCCCCTGAAGACAGTAGACACGGCGGACAGTACCTGGGTGACAGTTTTCGGTTATCCCCCGTCAGCGGCCTCATTTATTTTATCTCAGCTTTCCCATTGCGGAAACATAATCGCAACGAGAACGCCTGCCAAAGGAAACTGGATGCACATTCAGTACAGCTCGAAATTGGAGGCGAGAAGAGCCCTGACGAATAACGGAAAAGTGTTTGCCAGTACGGTTATGATCGGAGTTGTGCACTGCAGGGACCAGGTGGGGCCTGCTTCCGAATTCGACACTAAATTACTCTTCGGGAACTCATCTTGATTGAACGTTTTCAGGGCATAATGGCGGAATGTGCAACCAATAAAGAAAATTTAAACGCTTCATTGACATTCCCCTCACCCTCGACGTCCCACAACCCGAGAAATAGACTCTATCCGGATTTAAATGGAACTGCGGGAGAAGGGACATTTTTTAATGACACTAGTGTACATGAAACTTCCGTTACCAGTCCCGGCAGGCATATAAACGCGAGACCTTTGCAGAGCAGACTCGGCGACACGGAAGTAAGTGGGAGAAGAGTGAAAGAAGGCGGGATTTGTTGGGGGATTGACAAAAAAGAATGGTCCGTTTCAGGTGTACAGCGGCGGTAACACGCCCCAAAAGAACACGGGACTCGTCGCAAAGGCAATGGAGTATGTCTTTGGCTGGTGAAATTCACTGTTTCGGCGCAGATTTTACAAGTTTTCAAGTTGACTTTTTGCTAGTCTTTTTTACAATTCATGAACGAAAACGAAATGAGAAACCTACCGGAGAGCGAATGATATTTTTATTATTTATTTTTTTATATTCGAAGGAAAAGGAACGCGAATACAGTAGAGCTTTTTACACAGGAAAGCGCAGTCCAGGTCGTCATTTTTGCAGTATGAAAGCCGTCATGAAAACAGTCCTCGGACAGTTGAGTGATTACAGTTTGAAAGGAACGGTGGAATGGAACAGAAAAGTCATTTCAAACGATTTCACGATTGTGAACAATATTTTTATATATTGAAATCAGCAACAATAACAAAAAATTGCAAAAATATATCTTTAAAAAAACTTTTTTTTTTCCTCTTAGAAAAACAATTGGCACTCGGTTGCACGCAGCAGGAAGACTGGGCGGTTGGGAAATTCATCACAACCTGAGAACGAGTGCGGTGCAGTCCTCGACCTCATTCGTTCAAAACCAGATGCAGATCGTATAAAACCTGAAAAGAGTACGAGTTGTGCTTGCTTGTACCTGGCTTTTCAAACCGTGCTGCTTGAAACGAATTAATTATCAGTCATTTTACCGTTTAAAACGGTTATTCAGTTGGTGAAGTATCACTTTAACCCTCCGTATAACGAGAAAATTAATTTTTTACACATATTTTTGAAAAGTTATGCCACAAATGTACAAAAAACCGTTCTCTAAATACTAACAGCGAATAACAAACTTATTTGAGAATATTCATCAGGTAATTTTTGATGGAATGGAATTAATTGGTCTGATTTTGACACAAAAAAGTAGGAATAATCAACAGTTGAATCCGCAAAATGGCAATATTTAAACCGGTTGTTCTCGATAATAAAATTACTAATTGTATAGTAAACATGAGAGTTAAATGAGAAAAGAACATTGTTAGACGGAGGGTTAATTTAATAAGTATATTTTTATTAATAACAAAGTATAAATAACATTGGTATTGCTTGAAAAGCCAGGACCTGAGTGAGAGGCTCACCTCCAGCAAACAAGCCATGCTCCAGGCCTGCACCCTGCACCCGTCGGAGCAAAACGCCCCGTTTTTATTGGTCAGTTCGGGGAGTCCACGCCAGGGAGAGCTCAGGATCTCTTCGTAGTGGTTGCCCAAACGCGATCTGAACAAAACGAAATCACTCATCGATACAATCGAACCGGTGAGAAACGCATTTTCCCGTACCTGACTTCCGTCACGGCCTTTTCGAATTCGCTCTCTCCCATAAGTTTGGCAAAGTGAATTTTCGATCTGAAGAAAAATCCCACCGGCCAGAGCCATTCCTGAAAAGAAAACCCACGTCAAGCGGTGGTTGGGTTCGGGAGAAACAGCTCCACTCACCGGCCCTTGATGGTAGTTGAACCCCTGCGCGATTTTCGGGTTCCCGGAGCTGTCGTCGTTGTGGTAATCTCCGTTGTAGTTCCAGTCGGTTGGGTCGAGAGTCCTCATGCCCAGAGGCCCCAGAAGAATCTCTTCTGCTTTTTTAATGGCTTTCCACGCGTTGAGGGGATCCACGAGTTCAGGCGCCTGCAGGAGAACGGTGATCACTTCGGGGAGGACGAGACGAACCTTCAGTGCTTACCACCGCCAGCGCGATGAGGAAGTTGCAGCGCAGTTGGTAGTCCGCCCAGGGTTGGGAGGCCCCCACGCTGTCTTTGTAAATCCCCCTTCGGTGCACCAGGTCGGGCCTTCGCTCCAGCGGGGATGGACTTTCAGGGAATCCAGAAATGCTTTTCAAAGTTCGCCGAGATTTTATCCGCCCATTCCTTGAAGGACCATCTGACGATCTCCCCTGGGAATTACAAGAAGAAATCGTACCTGTTGAGTCTTCCGCGAAGGTCCGTACCTTTTTCATCGGATTTTTCCACCCCTCCGTGAGGGTAAACTCCCGAGCGGTGAAACTCGTGGAGTTTCGTGACGACCGCCTTGCAGAGGGCGACCAACTCAACAGCAGAACCGTCTCTCGGGGTGGCAGGTTTCCCCCTGTTCCCCGTCTTCACGTCGGAACCCATTTTGTCCATCCACGTGCCGCAGTTGAACTCGTTCCCGCCGAAAACGAAACCTGGAATGAGACCACATCTTGAACTCGGTTTCACACCCTTCTTCGAGTGCCTCCCTCTCACCCGTGTCTGCTGCCACGCCGATCTCGTTGTTGAATCCCTCCTCGGTCATGTGAGCGTCGATCCCCGGGCCGGCGTTCCGTTCCCGGAAGGACAAACCTTTGAAGTGAACGTTGAGAGACTCTTGCATTACGTCATACAATGGCTGCTCCTGAAATTACAACATTTGTACACTCCATTCCCGACAGGGGGGATTCAGAAAATAACTCACGCATAATCCGGGACCCATGGGGGGACAGTCGTCGGTGGGGAAAATTCGAGACACGGGCTCCTTCAGTATGTCCGCGCTCACCGCCTCCACATAACAGCAAATGGAGTACAGCCACCACCACACCGCATCCCTGCAGTTGTACCTCGCGTTCACACCCCCGTCCAGGAGATTCGGGATGAGCCCGTGACGTAAACAGGCGCCGTAACCGAGAATATGGAGCCTGAAATGATCAATTCGGTCAGTGCGGTCAGTGTTTGTGGTGTCTGTGGTTGGGGGAAGCACCTGGCCTCGTCGTGTCTTCCCGTCAGGAGAAGCAGCCCCCTCAGGGAGATGAAGGTGTCCCTCCCCCAGGAGCGCATATAGCCCGTGGTGAAATGGGGGAGTCCCGCGCACATGGTCACCCTCCTTCGGGGGTCGTCCCCCTGCATGACTCGGGGGGAGAAGGGCGGGAGGGGAGCGTATTCAGTATGGCCGACGCACTGGACGGATCCCATCGCGAGGTGCCGGACGAAAGCGCAGCCATCGCGAACGAACCTGAAAGAATGTATCGTGCATTAACGCGGGAACATGAACACGAGAGATGTGATACTCACTCGGACATCCCGAAAGCGGCTCTGGATTTGAGCAGAAGGCAAAATGAGGTGATGAGGAGGTCGAAGTAGCGAGGGATGAGATACCTCGGGAGGAGACGAAGCTTCTCGAAGATGTCCTCCAACAGGAGACCCAATTTCAAGGTACCTTTGGTGGCTTTTAATCTCCCCGACACGTAATCTTCAACATAAACAATCCCAAATGAAACATTCGTAACTCCCTGTGAATACTCAAAGGAACTCACCCATCATCCAGTCTCCCTGTCTCAGGTTCTCGCAAAAAGGGTGTCCGAGATCGTTCCTCGCGCGCACTTCCGCCAACACGGAATCGAATCCTGGAAAACTCGTTTTAAACAACCCTCTCGAGTGTATGTATAGCCACAAACCCACCTTGCAGACCGCAGTACACCAAATTCCCATAACCGGGAACATTGTAAGAACCTCTGCCGTCTTCGCTGTCCTCCTCTGAACACCGATACAATGCGTAGTTGAGGTCGGGGAGACTCAAACCGGAAACGGCGGATATGACGTCATTGCTGAACTCGAAAGCGAGCAGAGAATTCTGCAGCTGTCGCATGAACTCCAAAGCGGATAGAACTTTTTCTCGAGGCCGTACTCTGAAGCGGAATTGAATTGTCAAAACGAGGAACTTCCCTCGATTCTTAACCGCCATACCTTATTATTATAATCGAACCCGGAGGAAAATGTTTAAGTTCGATCTCGAAAACGTTCGGATTCTCAGAGGGTAGTTTCCTGATGAAGTTCGACTCCTCCGGCTTCAAATTCCGTCTCATGTTGACTTCATACTCGGACAAACCGTTGATAAAAGTCGGGTCTCGTTCGAACTTCCGAGGAGGGGCGAAAGGATTCCTGAAGCGATGAGCATTTCATATTAATTTATTAAATTTTTTCAGTAGCGATTTCAGCAGTAAACTGACTGCTTATCCTTTGCCAGCAAATTGGCTTCCAGAAGAATATCCGTTAATTCTCCTTCGACTTTTAGGTTCCTCACGCGCGGTTTTAAGTCAGAAGGGGTTGAGAACACCGTGTGGGAAACCAAAATGACGTTTTCGTTGGTGGATGGATTGTGCCGGGTGACAGCGATTATGTTTTCATTCATTTGGTCAACGTAAACCTGGAAAAATTCGGAATGAAAAAAACGGGTTCTTCTCACTGCACCGCTTTTTCTCGTACCTGATTGAAACCTCCCTCAGTCAAATCCTGGTGGATTTCGTTAAGCGCCTTTTTCACGCAAATTATCCCACTTTTAATGTTCACAACGGAGTTGTCATGAGCCTCCCCGTCGGTCCAGGAAGAGTACAACCTCTGTTCGTTCACGACGTGAATCTGAAAGAGGCGCGATTGAAGTTGTTTCGAGAGGGATCAACCCTCCATAGGGTGTTGTCTTACGTGGTGGGGAACCAGTTCGTCATGGCCTCTGGTGCTTCCGGTGGCGCAGCAGGCCATCGACACGAGAGCGGAAGTGGGGATCATGTCGAACAGGGTTTTCTTCTCTACGGGGCTGGGGTTGTCGTGGGTGGCGTCGTAGAAGAGCGCATGCGCGATGCTGGGCGTCAGGAGGCTTTTGCTCATCCGGCAGAAACTTCCCACGGGCTCCCCGCCGAACCTATACACCAATCTGCCCAACTCGTGGCTGTCCCACGCGCTCATCGCTTCTCTTATCAGCGAGGTGATGCCCAGTCTCGTTACGAAGATGTTGTCGGTGACGTCGGAGTTCGTGAAGAGTTCTGCTGCCACGTACAAATCCGGACGAATCCTCCTGGCACAGTCTAGAAGATACTGTTGGAAAGAAACTGAATCAGTTCGGGGGCACGTCGGCGTCCAAATCGGTGGGAAATACCTCGGCCACGGGCAGAGGGGTGGAGTGACAGTTGTCGAGACGAATCCCATCAAACAAAGTGGCTGACATTTCCACGTATTTCCGCATATGGTCCCACAGGAAGGGACAGTCTGAGTATTTGTCTCCGTACCTGATAAAGAAGAGAATGACAGCTTTCCTTTGAGGGGTTTTGCTGAAGAGGGCTCACAAACCTGAGTTTGACGCTGTCTCCCCAAGCGATGAGTTCCCTTCTGAGGTACACATTCGAGTCAGAATCGGCGAAGTTTTTCAGAGGATCCGAATTCATAACCCAGCCATTATGCGCCATGACAAACTGTCCGTTGTTCAGCACTTCCGCATCTATCGAATCGTAATCTGCGAACTGTCCGGTGAAATACCTGAAATTGAAGATCTCAACAATGTAATACCTGAACATAAACATTGATCGGGAAAAGCAATCCACCTTGGAACCAGCGGGGAGGTTTCCGAAACGGCTTTCAATTTCGGTCCGTCTTCCTGCACCCTGAAGTATCTCATATTGGCGATGCAGTTGTTGACGGCCGCCGCCAGATGAAGGCTCACTTCGTGCTTTCTCACCGAATTCAATTCGTGAAGTCGCTTCTTGAAGTCCTCCCCGCACATCTCCAGCCTTGAGTTTTCGTCAGCGGTGTCGCTCCTGCAGACAGAGTAAAATTGAAAACATCGGAAGAATCGGACGCAAAATGGCGGTTGAGTTGTGACCTTTGCACGTTGAAAACCCTGACGGCCACTTCCATGTTGACCCTCGCTCGATTTCTCCCAGGCGCTGGTCCATTCATGAGCACAACCTCCCCTCTGTTTGCCGTCTCGGGGGTGGGAATCACCCCCTGTGCCTTTCGCAGAAACTCCTCCACCGATGCCTCCACGTCGATCGTGTAAAACTCGTGAAGACGCAGTCGAGGAATGAGTTCTGCTTCCAAATAATTTTTTATCGCCTTAAAAACCGACATTCTTTTTAGAAAATCTTGAGACATTTTTACTTTTTAAAAGTGTGACAAGACTGACATTCAAATGATCATTTGTGTGTATTTCCTGTGGGATGCCGAGATGCAGAAGCTTTCCCGCGGCGACTTCTTTCGTGAACACGTGGAGATGGGCGTCGAGAATGGCAGCGGGGATGAGATGAGGGGCTGTTATCATGTTGTAGGTGCATTCTGGGTGACTCATCAGCCAGGGGCTCTCATTAGCAGTGTGATTGAGGACTATATCGCCCAGAGAGAGCATCTGAAATGTTAAACAATGTTTACTTCAAAACTCAAATATTTAGTTAACCTTTGTCCTTAACCTTAAAAATTCTAAATAACCCACAGAAAGTAGGGGTGACATTGATCTCTGTCTTTATCATAAATCCTTACCTTCCACTCCTGTCTGAGTTTATTCATTAAATCCAACACATCATCAAATGATACTGAATTGAATGCCGGATTCAATTTCAACTGATCTTTTAAACTGTATGATGAATTTGAACCACCCAATTCCTGTCAGGGAGGAAAAACAATTTAGAGTTTAAACAGAATTTACAGTTAAGTATAACCAAATCACCTGAAGTGGGGTGAAATGAATCATATTGTATCCACTTTCTTTGCTGACTCTGAGCCGATCTTCCCATTCTTTGAAAGGCCCTAAACTTTTGGCCAAAACAGTTTGACATTTAATTGAGTCAAGAGACAATACCTGATTGCCACCAAAGGACAGCACTGGGTCCACTATGAAATGTCCAGAGCCAAGTGTCTCCCCACTGGAATTTCAATTTTCATCAGATTTATACATCAAATGAATAACATAATAATGACTCACCTGATGGCATCAGTGAAATAATAATGAAATGTTCCTGCCCTGTTAAGTGGCAAAGAGGAGGAGAGACTTGTGCTTTCAATAAGGTTTTTGTCAGTGGTTTTTTTCCATTTTAATTGCCAATATGTATTCCTGTCAAAATCTTTCTCAACTGATTCTGGAAGATTTGTGAAAATATTGATTTCTCTGCCGAATAATGAAGGCCCAATTTGAAATTCTATCACCCATCCTACAACATTACAACAGTTTAATTAAAAACCATACAAATATGAATTGAATTGTATTTTAGATGTACAAAATTGTTCTGTTATTCCTATTTTAAGGCAATCTTTTAAAGAAAGAAAAATTATAAGTTAATTAAAAACATAAATAGAAAGCACAACTGTCTACCTTTTTCTAACCTAAACAAAACTGAATTAAGATGCTGTTGATCATTGAGAATGAGGAGTTTAATTAAATGTTGCTCTCTCTGCCTGGCAGTTGGTAAATTTCCCAAAATCATGCCGATTCTTGATTCTGTCAAGTTTTTACTTCCAGAAGACATTTCTTAAACCTGCCAGCAACAACTTTTTAGAAATGATATCAGGTGCTTTAAAAGAGAAAAAAAACAACAGGGAGAGGGTGGTTTTATTACTAATTTCATATGAGGCATAAATTTTTTACTCTTTAAAAGTATAATTTAAAATACAAAATTTATATTTAAAAAAAAAAGATAAAATCGCAGTTTGAAATTATAAAACTGCAGAAGTTTTGAAGGTAATAATTAAAAAAAAACCGACATTACTTTTGTATTTAATAATTGAACTGACTTTTTTTACTGACACACGCTTTCTAATAAACTATCATGAAAAAATTAACAGTGTAAAAACTCGTATCGAATTTCATAAAATAATGTCTAAATATAAAATTGATAAAAGCGAAAATTCCAAGTCGTATTTAATTTAACATCAGTTTTACCTGAATTCAATCAAAAAAAATCAATGGAAAACGAAACAAATTAATTCTGTATTTACAATAACAGAGATGCTCCAGATCTTTAACCAAACTTTTATCTCATTTCTGTCAAATTAGTTTTAAAGTCGCCTGAAGGTCATCGGGCGAATGTTCGTCTTCGCGCGCCTAAATTCTCATGTCTGCCAACCTAACGGGAGAAATTCGTTAGCGTAGTGCACTCATAACAGGAATTCTTTTACTAGTATTCATATTACTTACAAAAAAACATTAACTTCATTCCTCCTTTCATTACCGAATAAGTCAAATTCCAGACATAAACTCACGGGCAATAAATTCCGATCCATTTTATGCCTTATATAATCTGAATGTCGGCTTTCTGTTTCATGTTAAAGCTTTCGTGATTAACTTCCGCGTTTCTCATTAAAAAAAAAAATTCAAGAGGTGCCCTATTTTCTGGTAATTCAATTTCAGTTGAATTGATTTCAACAGCAGTTTTGTATATTTTGATTGAGGAAAGTAAAGAAAATAAACTCGGGAAAACAAGTTCTTTATGTATACCCATGTATACATATATGTATAAACATTGTAACGCTCGAGAAGGGCACAAAACTTTTCTAAATAAAGTCTTTTAAATTAAAAATATCATACTTTCGGTTTTCCCCTTCATGGGGATTATTCCCCCCCCAAAAAACAATTTTTTGTTGTTCTTTTTTAAAAAAAAACAGCTGAAAAATACCGATTATAAAAAATACCTAATTCCTCCTTCTTTTGTGTTTGACATTTCCTTTTGATGAGTAATTAATAACTTTTCGTGTTCGAAAGGAGAAATATTTATTTTTCCACTTTTTAATGAGTTTACATTACAACTCGAATAAACGTTTTTAATAACTCATATTGAAGGGTTCGAATTTCAATAATTAATTAAACTCTGTCCTAATTGCATTGGAATATTCAGTAATGTGTGTTAGGTTAAACTGACCATTAATATTTTGGATTTTTTGGAAATTCCTGGAAAAGGGTGAAAGATTCTCCAGATTTAAAAAGAAAGTTAATTTATTCGTTAAACATTTTACAATAAATTTATATAAAATTAAATTCAGTCTGACAATTCCAGTTAACTCACATTCACCCACGATTCCATTCACACAAATTGCATTTATTAGTAACAAATTGCAGATATTTCTATGTACATGAAATAACTTCTCCTATCTCTACAACCCTCAGGTGACATATTAACAAAACCGCCAATCACGTCGCCCCGGGTGACTACAACACGTCACAGTTGTAGTGGATCGTCCCTGCAAAAAAGTATGGCTCTGCCTGGGAAAGGTGCGACCCGATGAGCGGTTGTCTAAGAGATGTAGAGATTATCTATGGCAGTAAAACATTCGACCGCGACTCAAGTTTAATTTGTTACTAATGTGTAAATGCGGTTTTCTTTCGGTTTAATCATTTGCGGGCACATTCGCTCGCATATGGCAAGTTTTTATAAGAGTATGTTCTATTCTTTGTCATTTGGTGGTATTTCATTTCCCGCTGTAGTTCGATCCGATGTTACTCGAGGGTCCTCGATGTCTGTCTCTGGTTTGGGTGTGACTGGGCGAGTACCTGAAATTTAGATAAAATCCCATAAATTACCAAACTGTTTAAAATGAGATCCTGGAAAAAATACAAATTCGTTCCCTTATGTATAAGACATAATACGGTTTAAAACAGAGGAGACATTTTATAAAATCAATGACCTGAACATTAACTAACAAAATCCAGCCAATGAATTAAAACATAAATAACCTTCCGAACAACTATAATTTAAACAAACATAAATATAAATTCTCGTGACAAAAAAAATGTTTCTTTGTTGAGATTTAATACCGCGTAAAAAGCGAAACAATGTAAATGGAGTAGCAATTGTACTTATAATTGTTAATAATCTCTGCAATTGTTAATATTCTCCAGGTTCGTGCTCGATTCGACCACTCACCGACTGTCGGGCCTGTGGACGATGGCGTAGTGGTCGCTGTTAGTCGATATGCTCCTCGTCGAGTTCATCGTGGAGCCCCCCGAGGTGTATCCCATGTTGGGCTTCCCGTTCAACGAGTACCTGAAAGAGCGCACACCCGATTGGTCACAGCCACGGTCCCGGAGGAATTATCCTTTTGCGAGGGGAGGACAGGGGGAAAGGCTTCACCTTGACCCGTACTGAGATCCGTGCCAGCTCCTGTAGGGATCGTAGTCCTCGATGATGCTCGGTTCCTTCTCAATGATCTCCGTCCTCGCGCAAGCACAAGTCATCGCCGAACAAAGGAATATGTTTATCAAGAGCATGATGAGAAACATGAGCCCGAACGCGATGCAGAGGTAGAGGAGCCATGGAGGATACCCCGTGTTCTCGCACACTCCTTCCACGTCTGCAATTTCATCCCCTCATTAACACACCACCATGTGTCTCGACGACACACAAAGGCAACCACTCACATGGACTGGCTCCCGGCTCCAGGACGAACACACTCGTGCTCGCCATGAGGGTGCCTTCCTCCGAGTCCTCGGCGAGGGCGTCGCTCTCGAGGGACCGCCCCTGAGCCCCCGGGAAGGTTTCTATGTTCTCGTCGCAGACGGGGTCGGGACAAGCGCCTTTGCAGACGGCGATATCGCATTGGAAGTTCATTTGGGTGCTGTCGGGGAACCTGAACATTGAGTGGAGCATGGCGTCGGCGGCGTTGTTGGTGGAGTCCCATTTGAAGGGGGAGATGACGGCGGCGTTGTAGGGACACCTGGGGAAGAGGCGGGAGTTAAAAAGGCAGGGCTAAAGTGGGTCGTCCCGGTTTGATGCCTGCATTAATGAGACCAGAATCCGAATCGGGATAATTTACATTCTGAGAGCAGGTACAGTTAGGTTCGGCTTTTTCATAATGCCACGAAAATCGCTCCAGTTACAGCGATCTTATCTCTGGGAATTTCAGGTTTATTTAATAAAAAG
This sequence comes from Brueelia nebulosa, assembly GCA_028293925.1. Taxonomy (NCBI): domain Eukaryota; kingdom Metazoa; phylum Arthropoda; class Insecta; order Psocodea; family Philopteridae; genus Brueelia; species Brueelia nebulosa. The sequence continues at coordinate 12,010 of JAQIBA010000149.1, read as the reverse complement.
ATGCCATGTTGGGTGGATCACAGTATTTTTGTTTTATTTTCACTGACACGACGATTGTGACCATATAAGCTTCATTGGGGTAACTAACTATTAATATAAAACTCATTAAAAGATGAATGAATTAAAGATTTTCATCTCTTTTGTGTTTCAGATCCACGTGGCCGTCAAAACGAGTGAAAGTGACTGGGATTTATTAAAAGCGATCTGTCGAAGTGGCGACAACTGAATTCGACCAAAATAATTTCATCTCGTCCTGCGAAGACCGTTACGGCCACGTCTTTCAGGTTCGTGTCGGTTGTTGTTTTTTTTTTTCACGAGAACGCACAACGTGTGAATGAACTCGTGGCGAAGATCCTTACCCTTTCTCGTCTATCAAAGGCACGCTGTTGTTCCTCTTGTTGAATGCGAAGCAGGACTTGACGCGGATGCCGTACGAACCTGAAAACCAGAACGTGTCATTAGGTGTGGTGAATGAGAGGCAGCCCGAAAGGCTCCCACGCCTTGCGTTGTGTAATTCACAGCCGGAGACGCCGACTGGCAGCCGCCCAACACATCAGATTTCACAGAGTTTCATCCGTAGATGGCGGAAAATTGTAGAAGGAAAAAAACTCTCGGTGGAAAAGCGAAAGTCCCCGTCGCCTTTTAAAATCAATAGACCGATGAAAGACCAAACGTCGCCCGGCCAAGGCCAGAAGGAGATTCTTCAGGGCTTTTCTCGAGACGCCCAAGATTGTCTGTTTGCGTCGTGGGAGGATGTGATCACGAAATGCAATCCGTCTCTTCGAATGTAATCGTAATTAGAATCAGCACCCGGTGAGTCTTAATCTCGTTCACAAAAGAAGAATGAGAAATTTTCTGGACACCCTGTGTACCTCCCTCAGGAGAAAACTCACCGTCCGGCCTGGAAATGTCCGCCCTGAGGATATACTCGTGGCCGTAGAGGACTTCGTTCACTTTGACTTTTCTGTTCTTGTCGAGGAGTTTCAGGGAGACGAGGGAAGTTTCGTTTCGAGCGTTTTTAAACCCTGCCTTTCCGCAGGTGATCACGTAGAATTTGTCTTCTGCTAGTTCGAGCGTTCGGTGGAGGCGAACCGCAATGGGGACCGATTGTTCCTCCGTTCGCTGGAAAAAATGAAGATATGTCAGTTCAACCCTTTTCATTCTTTGGCGAACGCTCGCGGATTTGCATATCAAAATGTCTTTCAATTTCCATTCAATCGTGTTTATTTTTCCTTCCGACGATTTTTCTCAAATTTTTTTTAGCTCATGTTTCCCTTATCAGTTGTCGACCTTTGGCATTTTATATCTGTAAAAGTATTTCAAAAGGAAATATTAAATAGGACAGGTTGGATCGCTTCGGAATTCGAAACCTGCGCCCAAACCCGACCAGAAGATCGTCTTACACTTCCTTTACACTTTACTTTTAATGTGAGCCCGGGGATGGACGCAATGTCTGAGCGTTAATCTCTTCTAAGGCCGCGAACACCCAAAAACGGTATAAAGCATTTAACCCAGAAAAAAGTTGTTTGTGTTCGCCATTCTTAAATTTGCACCCACTTTATTTTAGTTTTCGTCAAAATATTACGTCACGATTACGATTTTCCATTGCGATTGCAAAATGGCTCTGAAAAATGCCACAGAAAAGCATGAAGAAGATTATGCCACCGATTGGTCCCCACCATTTGTTTCCTGTGAGGTGCCCACGTCGGGTTTTAACTTCCTTTCTCTTCCTGTGACATCTCACGATGTTATTTTCTTTTAATTCAGTATCACAACATTAAAATGTTAAGCTCCTTAATGTCGTAATTGAACAAAAAGTGTTCGAATTATTTTAAATCATCGGAGAGATGCCATAATCCGAAAACCTCAAAGGAAATTTTCAAAACTTATAATAATATTATAAAGTTACACAATTCTCCGAAGTATCGGATCGTTTCTGCTTTCGTGTGAGGTCATTGTATTTCATTGTAGTCTGAAGAAATCTTCTTTGTACGAGCATATCTTCAATTTATATCGTTATAAAAATTGTAATTTTATGCCCTGAATACTCCCGCGAGAAATAACTGATATTTTTTATATTTTACTACATTTAAGTCTCGACTTCACGGTGAATTTATTATTTAATTCGAATTTATACTGTAAAAAAAATTATAATTTTATGTTCTGAACGTTCTCGCGCGAAATGAGAGAAACTGTTATGAATTCTATTACACATTACGTCACGGTTTCATTGTTATGTCACGTGAATTCATTGTTTAATTTGGATTTAAATTGTAATATTGTTAATATTATTAATTGTAATATTTTTATTTTAATTATTGTATTGTCTTTAATTATTGTAATATTATTAATAAATCGTAATTGTAATAAAACTGTAATATAATATTCCTGATGTTCGGGCGAAATGAGGGAAATTTATATACTATAATTTTAAATTTATACTAAATTATATGTTTCTATAAAAATAAATGAAGAAATAAATAAACCATTAAGATGCAGTGGCACGTCAGCGATATTTTACTATCGCTAATTTTTCTATAATTTTATAATTATAATATAATTTATAATTATATAATTTTAACATCACTAATTTTATTACATTTTATTATATTAATTTTAACATTCTATTAATATAATTATTCAATATTTTGCCTATATAATAATTTTATTATACTAATTTTAATATTTTACCATGTTTACCATTTTAACCCTTTTAACCTCGTGGTGTATATGTTATTTATTTTATTTATTAAATTTTGATTTATTTATAATTACCTAGATTTAATGTCTCACTTATTTGAAAACTTTATACGTATATAGTCTGACAATTTATAAAAAAAAGTATAGTTGAAGGCCACTCATTAGGGAAAATTGAACTGTAGCCATCAACTCTAATGCCTAATGTGGCCAAAATAGAGTAATATATTACTTTTAAATTTATACTAAATTTAACGGACGCATGAAGTAATAATGTTGGTTTATATAAAACCGTATAAATAAGGGGAAACTTCTGGAGTTTCCCCACTCCGACGTGATTGAAATTTTGAATGAACACGCCAAACTATTTCCCAACACCCCCGGCTGTTGTTCTTTCTCATTTCGCTCCAAACTCAGCCGCAACCGAATGCTTTTATCTTATTCCTCCCATTTTGGCCAGCAAGGCCGACTTCATTTTAGCAGAACCCGCGTGGACGTGCGCCCTACCAAATGAGGAATTCCTCGGCTCCCGAGACCTTGTGTTCAGGAAGTGCATTTACGGTAGAGGAAGTGGCTTCGCAGTGGAGGGCCCCGAGGGCCCAAGGGCTCCTTCGCCCCTCCACCTCCTTCCTCGCGAACAATGTTCACCAACCGCCCTCCCACTCCCCTATGGATACTCACGTTGTTGACTAGAACCCCGCACTGGTCAGGGGAACCTGGAGGGGCCAAAAGGTTGATTCCCAGTGTGGTGAGGTGACTCCCGTTGCCGTAGGTCATACATCCAGGAGTTCTGTAGTCTCTGGAGTGGATGGTTCCTGCAGAAGAACCAAAACAAGTCAGTATTCCTTTTGTGATTACTATTTTCGGTTTAAAAACTCACAATGTGAATAATATTAGATAAGATCTTTTACCCCTTTTTCTATTTCATGTCTTCTCCTCTCGAGCCTTTTACTTCGGAGTCTTTGTTTAATCCTTAACTCTCTGAATTTTGTAATTTATGTTTTATATTTTTTTATATTTATACTCTTTTCCCCTTTTTTTATTTATTATATGTGATCTTTCGTATTATTAGTCTTAAATAAATCCGATATATTTGAAACTGTTCACTTTCCCATTTCATCCCACTTTTTATTTTATTCTTTGAGTGTATTATATTCTTTGAGAGGGGTGAAGGGAATTGTAATTGTGTGAGTAAATAAAATGGGAGGCGTCAGCGAAAACCGTTTTTCCTGAATTAATGATTACATGCGATGGAAATTATCAGTCTATTCTTAAGGTTTCAAAGAAGAGTTGAAAGGATGAGTATAATTCCCCAAATGAAAACCCACTTATCATAAAATATTTACTAAAAAAGGGGAAAGAAGCTAAAGAGTAGGAAAACCAAGTGGAGTTTTTAAAGGGCGAGGAAACGTAACGAGAACGTAAAAGAATCCTTTCGGGAATAAATGGAATGAAAGCGAACTCGCCTGGGTGCAAAAGGAAGTAATTCAAAGGAAAAACGCCTACAGTATTTTTCACTTTGAGCAACGGTGTCCCGTTGCGTATCTGAAAGCTCTCCGAGGGAAAAATGTCCGACTCACCATAAAAAGATTGATTCGTGGCCACTTTTATCGTCATGTAGCCGCCCTTGCAGGTGGCCGTCACCGTCGGGGTGAATTCTTGGTCTACGAAAGCCTGGCATCGTACCTGAAAAGAAAAAATCCTTCATGAGAACCCCTTTCCAACGGAATGCGAACTCCCTGAAAGTTTCTTGGAACAAGTCCGACTTTGATTCAGAAAAATTCCCCAGATTAGTTACAGAGTCGTGAAAATCGATTGGGGCGATAAAACCCCTCAGAAAACGGTTTCACTGCGATTTGAGTCTCGAAAGCTCCGTCAAAAGCAACAAATTACGCTTTTCTTTCCTCTGCCTTTTGTTTTTTTAATTAATTCATGCATTTGTTCTTAATTAATAATTTAATATTTCTCCGTCGACTGTAATTATAGAATTATTGCACCAATTAAGGATAATTATGTCTTCGGTGGATGAAATAACATTTAAAAAATAAAGCAGCTTCTTATTTTTTTTTAGTGAAAAAATAAAACCCACGTCGTTTGCAGAAGTAGAAAATGATTGTCTAACTCAGGGGTGGGCCAACCTGTTTCGGGCGGTCCACGTTCCTGATCGAACTGAACAAGAAGAAGCCGAATCTGAAGACAGAATAGAGGAAGAAGAAGAAATAATGGACGAATATTGAATTAGTATAATTCCAAGAAGGCCATAAAGGGTAACAACAACTCTAACAATGAAGTAACAGTTAAAAAAAAAGTATAAAATGATTACAGTATGAAATTTAAATAATTAACTTAGATATACAAACTATACGAACTAATTAAATTAATATACTATTATATAAACATTACTAAAACGGATTTTTAGAATAAATTTAAAGTACGTAAAATAAGTTGACAAAATAAAAGATTGATTCGAAAACCCACTTAACTCAGGTTAGCCCTGAATTGTTTATTCAGGAGGAAACTACTCAGCTTTAAGGCTACAAATGTATATATTGTGTATTCCGTGAAGTTGACGTAATTAAACGTTTCTCCTCTCACACAGTGCCATTGCAAATAACATAAGAAGATGTTACTCGTCTTCGAGTGGAGGTCATTTCACTCGAGTGAGACATCCAAAGGGCAGAGCCATAACTTTTTCTCTTTTACTGTAATCCCACCGTGGAGGAATAGTTCTTCCACTCTCGTTCCACTGCCAGTGCAGAAGCATCGTCAGAGGATGTATAAAAAACAGGTTTCGGCTCCAGTAACCTCACGAGTAACCTCCAAGGCCAATCATTTCTTCTTTTTTTTTGAGGAGTATCGCACGCGAAAACCATTTAAATGTTCTCTTAACCACAGCAGACGACGCCCGATTCGGTTCTTTTATTTGCTGTTGAAAGACCAAAATTCACGAAAACGATACGAAAACATAAATGAATGTAATTAAATTAGGAAAGTAAAAAGAACATGGATTTGTTGTCTGCTATTATTAACAAGGGTAAATGAATTTTCCTGCTCGAGTGGTTTCCTCCAGAAACTGACTCCTCATATTTCTTCCTCGAGGTGAAATACTGTATAAAAGATTAACTAAAAGCTTCTTTGCTACATTTAGGGATAAGATTTTCAAGATTTACAATCGGGATGAAACAGGGGCGAGCAATCTTTTAAACTCACGGGCCAATTTTAATTTTGAAATTTTTTGGCGGTTCGCGTATAAACTAAAACTTATTGATAATTTACAAATCTTAATTTAAAGTACACCTTACGGTGAAAAAAATTTAATAAAATTTAATAAAAAGTGATGATATTAATTCAGATTTTATTTCAAAAACAAGAACGAATGTTGAATTTTCAATTTGAAATCACTTGAAATTTTACAAAAATTTGGCACTGAAAAATTGTTATATGCCACGTGTTGCTTATCCCTTAGATCAGGGATGCCCAACCTACGGCCCGCGGGCCATATCCGGCCCGTGAAGGTGTTGCATGTGGCCCGCTCTTTTATTTCTACATTCACATACGTATTTGGTGATTTTCGCTTTCGAATCTTCGAATTCCATTAAACACTTTGGGTTTCCCTTCTGTTTTAGATTCTGTCATAGAAGTCAAAAGGACTGCTTGCATAAAATGTTGTAAAAAGGGTAAAGCCAAAAAAGGAGGCAAAGGCAATAGCCGTGAGAGCAGGAACGTAGAGAAAAGAAGAAAAATAGAAAAGAAGAAAAATAGAAAAGGAGAAAAAGAGAAAAGATGAAAAAGAGAAAAGATGAAAAAGAGAAAAGGAGAAAAAGAGAAAAGGAGAAAAAGAGTAAAGGAGAAAAAGAGAAAAGGAGAAAAAGAGAAAAGGAGAAAAAGAGTAAAGGAGAAAAAGAGAAAAGGAGAAAAAGAGAAAAGGAGAAAAGGAGAAAAAGAGAAAAGGAGAAAAAGAGTAAAAGAGAAAAGGAAAAAATGGGAAATTGGGAAAAAGAGAAAAGGAGAAAAGGAGAAAAAGAGAAAAGGAGAAAAAGAGTAAAAGAGAAAAGGAAAAAATGGGAAATTGGGAAAAAGAGGAAAAGAAAAAGGGAAAAAACGAGAAATGGGGAAAAAGAGAAAAGGAGAAAAAGAGTAAAAGAGAAAACGAGAAATGGGGAAAAAAAGAAAAAGGGAAAATGAGAAAGAGTAAAAACTAATACTAAAAATCGATATTTAATTTTCGCATAGGTTGGGGCCCGCGAAATTACACCAAACTCAACTTTGGCCCCCTTATTATGCAAGTGGCCCTCCCGCCTTAGATAAAACATGTTTAGTTAAATTTTTATAATTTTTTTCAGTAAAAAACAAAAGCGGGCGATGGAAAATTAAAAAATAAAAAGGATGCATTTGAATAAAATATCCTCTGCCCTTTGTGTGTCGAATTGCCTTAATTCTTCGCCTTCCATTCTCATTTCAATTTCCCATTCCCTTTTTAAAATGTCCGCTTCGCAAAGATTTTCATTAACTTCTGAAAGCCGGCATTTATGTGTTCCCTTCCTGGATTGGAGAAGATTCCAGCCACGCCCTTAATTATTCCGATCCTCCAGGAATAGCTCATTGGAAAAGTTTCCCGATAATAAAGCAATTATGACGAAATTATTTCGCAAAATCTCCTTTTCTGAGAAACTGTCGAGGTCATGTTTGACCCACCCTTGACTTTTTCTCTTTCGAATGACCATTAACAACAGAAATGCCGTAATTATTCCCCCTTTGAATATTAACATGAGAAATTCATGCTGTTTCCTCAAGGGATGTACCGAATTCTTGAAACCTTTTTGGACGGAACCTTCAGGTTCAATTCCTTCAGGAGTGCAATCCTCAGAGAAATTATTTGTTTTTTCAGATTATCCTTGAGGAAAGAAAAGAAGTCGTGGGACACTCTCATCTTCCATTGTTTTCATCTAATTTCGTCACTTGATTTTCTATTATTCGCTTCCGTCTCAACGACAATGAGAAAACGAAACAAAAGTGGGCGTTAATTAATTTTATTTAGACACTTTCGGCATAATTAACTGAAGTAAACTTTCGATTTCACATCGTCTCCTCCCGGAGTTCATCGAGTATAACTCGGAAGACAAACATCCACATTAACCGCCAACATTCAGTATTGAAAGCCGTCACCTGAGAGAGGCGAATCACATGACAAATTATGCTAATTTTGACATGCTAAACGAGTGTGTCACGTTTCATATTCAGAGCCCAGACGCGGTGATAAGAGACTCGGAAAAGGTGTCAAAATCCAATCCCAAACGATCGCTGAAGTTACGCTCAAATGCCCCTCCTAATTGTATGTATGTATTTCTCATTCTGATTGAATCCACTGTTATGTAAATTAAATTCACTTCCAGGCTTTTACATGCATTTCGATGCGGAAGTTTTTTTATTTTATCATTTCGCTCTGAAAATCACGTTGAAGAGAAACTATTATCAGTATAATTGCTTTCTCCCTTTTTAATGATTTTCCTCAAATCGAGTTGCGGTTAACATCCGCCAATCACTTATACATCACTTCACTTTACCAATATAAGAAATATTGAAGGCCTTGCATTTCTCAGCAGCCTTGTCGGAAGGACTGACTGTTAGCGATACACAAGGGGAGCCGAGGGTGTCCAAAGTGGGCACCGCCTGCCAAGGGGAATGTAAAGTTCCCTTCAGGTATTTATTCTGTCATGAGGTGGGTGAAGCATCCGATCATTGAATTGGAAACTGAACAAAACCCTAGCCAAGCGTAATTCTGGAAAACATGAAGAGAGAGAGAGAGAGAGAGAGAGAAATTTTCGAATGAACGTTCCTTCATTCGGTATAATAATTAACCATAATTTGACAATCTCTTCTGATACAGTATTTTTATGTACAATTTTATTTAAACATTATTTAATTAATTTTAAATAATTTTATTTAGTTATTTTAATTACTGTTTGTACTTATATTTTGTTAGATTTTTATTTATTATTATTAGCTCTCATTTATTTATTATTTTATATAAATTGCATCGTTTTTCACCGCTCATCATGTCTAATTCTGTCAGATAAAGCCGAATAGATTTTATCTAATTCTTGTAGCTAAATTAGTTACACATGTATAAAAATAATATATTTTCGCCTTTATGGGAAATAATAAAAAAAGACGCAAAAATGTAAAAATATAATTGCAATCGTAATAATGTTCACCGATTGTATTTTATGTGATTTTTTATGCCTCAAAAGCGGAACAAATAATTTATTATTTAACAGAATTCAAAAAAGCATAACTTGTCACATCTGCCCTCGAGAGGTTTTTCACACCTTCGGAACTGTCCAAGCGATTAGTAATGACTATTTGATACCGTTATTGAGGTGATAATCGCCTAAATGATCCATAACTTCCTTTGTTAGGAAATGATGGAAGGAATAAAGAAATGAGAATGACAAAGTAAAATCTTTGAAACATTACAAAGTCAATGCCTTGTGGCTGAACGTTCAGCATAATCTTAATAGCATTGAGGTTTTAATTGAATTTCACTGATTCGATGTCACATTTGCAAATAAAAGATGGAATTTTCATATCGGTCTTATGTCCGACTTTAAAAAGTCACATCTTCAATTTGTGCGACTCATTAAAAGTTTCACCTCTAGCATCTTCACGATAAATAAAAATTAGCATATTTACTATTACTTCGAATTTCATTCATCCCATGGCCATTTCGAATATCATTTTCATTCCTGCCTAATTCCCATGTCTGCAAAGATTTTCTCTATTGCGTTTGAAAACCACAAAACAAATCAAAATTATTAATCTTCATCCGATTCGAATTGAAAAACACGTTAAGATCAGAGGTACCAACTTAAAAATTTCCAAACAAAAAATGCGCCAACTCAAATCCTTTGATTTCCGGCGTCACCTTTGTCGCAACTTCGACTCTTCATTTTCTGCTTAAATGGATTTGGCAAATGAAACTTGCCAGTCGGTCAAAAGGTGACTACATCAATTGCAATGTTGCACTCGGTGTGACCAGAGGGCAAACACAAAAACTGGTTCAGCGACAAACACTTCCTCAGCATCAAAGTCACGGAACACGCCTCAAATAGTTTGTGTCAAGCGTTGGATAACTGCCATTACGGTTACAGACGGTCATTTAAATTCTTTTAAAGGCTCACTCTTTCCAATTGATAATGATTTTAAATTTCCAGCAACGCCGTTTAACCGCGTCCACGTGTTTATTGCCACTTCGACCCACGTCTGCTCGAACATAATTCGGGGAATTTTCTTTACGTGCTCAACGAGTCCACAGTTTAAGTTGGTAAATTCATTTTTTATTTGTTGATCCGGCGCGTGCAATTAAATTTCGTTTGCTGTCACAAAACGATCGCTGTCATGCCATCGCATTTTTGTTTCCGCCATTTTGTGAGCTTTTATCCTGATTGGTATGGCTTTCTGCTTTCAGATCTGAGGGATTTCACGATCACTGATGAATTTTTTTTTTCAAGGTCATGAACGCCAATAACATACTGTATGACATCCGCTGTTTAGGCGCCGGAGCAGGACAGACCTTGACGCACTTTTGCAGCGCCAAGTTTTCCACGTGAAAATGCTTTTCTGCATTTAATAATTTAAGTCAAAGCACACATTACTTAAATTTTAATTGAAAATAAAAGTGAACAAGAAAAAAAACTAATTTGCTTTAGGAAATTTTGCACCTTTGTACGATAAAAAAGGGCGGAAATAAAGTATTATTATTTTATTGTTATTAATTTTATATAAAAAATGAATTGAAGTAAGGAATTAGAAAGTAGATGTAATTTAGTAGTAGACAAAGTAGATAAAATAAATTCAATTTGGTTGCCTGAACTTGTTTTACTGTTATCTTTTGTTGTAATTATTATATGGGAACATCATTCCTCTAAAATTTGATAGAATTAACCGAAATTTAAATGATAAAAGGCTGACAAGGTCCCATTTCCTCTAAAAGCAAGCAAAGCTGTGTGTTGAATTGGAGCACAAGTTGATTTGAGGACTTCACCTTGAAGTCCTGTGAAAAACCAAGCCCCTGAGAGGAAGATGAATCACAAAGTGAGGTTGGATGTGTTTGGAAATATCATTACGGTTGGCTCGAGTCAATTCGTTTAATGATCGCCATTACGAAACTGCTTTTGAATAAGTGACGCAACCGTTGGTTCATTTCCAATGGCCTACGGTTGGCCCACGTTAATTCGCTTTGCACCTGGAGCCTCCCAGCAAGGCTGTCGCCCTCTCCTCCCGATCCACCCCTTCCGGAGACACCCTCTCCACCCCTTCCGCCTTCCACCCCACCCTCAACAGACCACTCGCTCACGTCCCTCCGGCGAAATAACCCACTGGCATTGATCGGGGATCGGAATGTTGTGCCTGTGACGTCACTCCAGGTTTTCGATCTCCGTGTCAGCTTTTCTCGGGAGAAATGTGACTCAGAATTCATAGGGAAAGGAGTGACGCACGGGATGTTTCTCCAGAAACGGTCTGCAGGTGTTTATCTCCTCTTTTGAGGGATAAAGAAGGGCAGGGTGGCCATTGTAAACGCGTTAATTATTCGGAACGCGTGCGACCTCATTGAAAATTCAAAGGTTGTGGTTGTCTTTCTGAAGCCGTTTCAGACATTCAGTGTTCGTATTTAAATTCCGAAAAGGAGTAAAAGTTGCATATACAATTAACGAAATTTTGTAAATATCAAAAGGGTGAATTCTAATTTGAAACAATGGAGTCCGGGGAAAATTAATAAATGCTTTCAATTAATTTAATTACTTTTTCATTTATTCGGATTGTTTTTGAAACCCCCACTTAACGATATAATCCACACTATTGTTTGAATCGGTATTTTTATCTATTGTTTAATAAAGTGTTTGAGATGTCGTGTATTTGTTTAATTGGGCGACTGAAAGGACTCTTCCCAGACAAAGAAAGGGAAATTAATAAGACGACTGTTGACTAACTGTTCGGATGTGAGCGAAAGGGAGTGGCGACAGGACTCGTTTAATTAAATCAAGTAGAGAATCAGCGAAGAAGAAAAATGTGAGAAGGTCCGAGAAAAAACGGTAAATAAAGCAAGCGAAGGCTTTTAGGGAATTCCTTTATAAGGAAGAGAGGGTTGAAACAGGTAATTTAATGGCGAAAGCTCAGTGATTCTCATTTCTCAGACTTAAAAGAATTCAAACTGCAGAAGTCTGCAGATAATTTGTTTTTGTTGTTAATTTTAACAAGAAGAGACATTAGTGTGTGTGAGAGGAAACAGTTTAAGTGAAATTAAAGACAAAAG
>JAQIBA010000148.1:0-126069 GCA_028293925.1 Brueelia nebulosa | reverse complement strand
AAATAATACGTAATAAAATCTTATAGTTAAATTTTGTACTGTCAAAATACTTTTGAGCGCTACTGCATATAAAGTAAAAAGCTCTCTCACTCTTCAAAATGGCGCTCAGCTTTCAATTTTTCCTCAAAATCACGTCTCACCGTTATGGCCTTTTGGAATTGACTTCATTCCGACCATTTCACCAATTTTCACTCTCCCACGTGAAAAACCTCTCTTTCAAAGGTCTCAGAAAAACCTGGAAAAAGTTTTCCCGTTATCATCAAAGGCACATTTGAATGAGGAATCTCTTTTTTGATTACAGAGAACCGATTGGCCGCAGAAGGAAGAAAGATAAAACGGAAAACAGTGCTCAACAATGCATAAAAGGTACGTTTTGCTATTTCCCGAACGTCTGACCCCATTCGCTAAATTATAATCACGAATTCCACTCACGGGTTTCCCAAGAATGGTAAAAAAAAAATTGGGTTTTTTAAGGAGAGGAAATATCGGGGGTAAATGCCTCCCCTAATCAAATGGGTGAAAAAAGAAAGCGTAACCGCATATTTTCAAGTGAAACACTGTATCTCATTTCGTCAGTGTTGAACGTAAAAAAAAGCATTAAATAAGAGTGGTGCACGATTTTCGACTCCCGTGGCTCATCCGCTGAAATCAGAAGCAATTTTTCAATTAATTAACTCGTTAATTAATTTTCAAAATATCGCTTCACGTCAAAATATTTCCCATTTGTGTGCCACCTTTGCCCCGAGCCCGATCAAAACTGGACCGAAACGGGTAATTACCGTTCCTCCGCGGGGAGGGCCCCACCGACGGGTCGGGGCTGCGCCCGGGCCCCCGGTTGCCCCATCGCGCATCGTGCGCCCACCAAAAGGCACCTGGTCTTACATCAGTGATGCTTTGCGCAAGACAAATCAAATCCGCGTTATCGGACTGACTCACTGACATAAATTTGAAACTGGCTGTCATGAAAAAACTGAATTCGATGCCCCGATAAAGAGGCGGGAGAAGTAAACAGTCCCGAATGAATGATTGTTGCACTCGGCCACCCCATTGGACTGTGCACGAAGTGTTTCTGTCGCTCCTGTCGGGGGCAACACCCTTCCCGGTTTTCCCGGTGCATTTGCATGCGCGAGATGGAGGACCGATACAGTCGACTGACAGGTTCAGGTCCCATCCGGAACGTTTATCGGAAATTAGTTTTGAAAGCCGTGGCATTCGCATGTCAGCCCCCCTCGCCCCCCAGATGCAGAGATATGTGATTTTTTAAAATCAATTTCCCCAAAAGAGCCATTAGGCGAGGAGATCATCTCGGGAATTAACAGTGTCATAAAGCCTACAAGTCAAACGCACGGGTTGGATTTCACGACTTCAAAACACATCAATCGATTAAACTCAAACGAAATGAGTTTAATGGGGAAAAAATGTTGATTAATGTGAATTCTATTAATTATGATCGGTCCCCTTCCAATCGCGCCATCAGTTTTCCTGAAGGATTGCTCGACTGGGAGACAAAGGTGTTCCCTGTCACAGGAAGAACTCCTCATAAAAGAGCCTTAATTGCGGCAAAACGGTTTTGATGCTTGTCCGAAGGTAATGGGCCGGGTTTCAAATAATTGCCATCAACTGCCCATTAAATTTTCACTTTTGTTTTTCACCTCTGCGCTTTGATGGCGGCGTCAAATTAGCGCTAACTGTTAGCAATTTGCGGGGAAACGACGCCTTCGGGGCTGTTTCGACTTTCCCGGCGTTTTCCGGATCCGAGAGGAAACGCTTCTTGTGAATGGAAAGACTCCTTTTCCTCCCTGGCAGTCCCCCGGGGAGGGAGGTGCCCCCGGGGGAGGACGAGGAGGAGAGGAACCTTAAATTAAAACACATGACTTCGAACATTTTGAATGTAAATAAGGTAAAATTATATTTATCAAAACATCAGAGTAACTACTTAACAAGTATTACATCTTTCAGTTTGAACTAAACTGAATAAGGCAGTCGCTCGAAAAAGTTATTTTTAAGTGGTTTTGCAAAATTATAATAATTACGTCATAAATTATTCAAATATCGCGCCTAATATTTACGGTTGTTGTCGAATGGGATTAAGATGGCCGGCCTTTGTGCTCTCGCTGCGAACGTCTCATTAAAACTGATGGAGAACCGCGCCCCATCGGATTCTCCCCATTAAGAACCTCTTCTCTTCGCTCCCCCGAGTGTCCCGTTAGGAGTCCCGAAACACCTCCAGACGTTGACCCCGGGAGCGGACTGACAGTAGCATAAACTGACAAAGGTAATCTCCCATCTAAATCAACTCTGGCCGGGGATTAATATGAGTCGATGATACGTCAGATTCCGCGAGTTCCCGCCAAAATGTTGCTCGTTTTAAGTCAGATTCGGATTCGATTCGGTTAATTGAGGTATCAAAATTGGTGATTCGGCTAATGGGCGTTGCCCCCGGGGGGTCTCTCTGCTTCCTTCCTTCGTGGCCGTTTCTGCTTCCATTTCATGGCCGCCACGGAAACCCGAGAGACCGGATGGGGAGGGAGGGTGGCGAGGGGTGTTGGGACTGGGGGAAGGCGACAGTTCTCTTTGAAAGGGTTTAACCCATTGAGTGCCAACTACGAGATATCTCGTAGGGGAATTTTCGATACAGTAATTTTATACAGGAATTTAAGCACAGGAAATTGATACAGTAACGCTAGCTACGAGATATCTCGTATTAAAAGTGTGTAAAAAAACTGCCAAGTACGAGATATCTCATAGGAGAATTTTTGATACAGTAATCTTATACAGGAAATTCAGCACAGGAAATTGATACAGTAACGCTAGCTACGAGATATCTCGTATTAAAAGTGTGTAAAAAACTGCCAGGTACGAGATATCTCGTAGTGGAATTTTTGATACAGTAATTTTATACAGGAAAGGATTTAGAAGAAGAAGAATTTTATACAGGAATTTGATACAGTAACGCCAGCTACGAGATATCTCGTAGTAAATTTTAGATACGTGTAAAAAATTACTGCCAGGTAAGAGATATCTCGTAGTGGAACTTTTGATACAGTAATTTTATACAGAAATTTCAGACAGCAGGAATCTTTGATACAGTACATGCCAAGCTACGAGGTATCTCGTAGTAGAATTTTCGATACTGTAGTTTTATACAGAAATTTGATAAAGTGACACCACCTAAGAGATAACTCTTAGTGGAATTTTCGATACTGTAATTTTATACAGAAATTTCAGCAGAGGAATTTCTTACAGAAATTCAGCTAAAGGAATTTTATCCAGGCACGTCAGGTACGAGATATCTCGTAGTGGAATTTTTATACAGAAATTTTATACAGAAATTTCAGTACAGGAATTTGATACAGAAATTTCAAGTGATACAGAATTTTATTCAGTGACGCCATTTACGAGATATCTTGTAGTGGAATTTTTATACAGGAAATTGATACAGGAATTTCGGTTCAGGAATTTCGATACAGAAATTTCAGTACCGAATATGATACAGGAATTTCACAATTTTATACAGAATTTTATCCAGTGACGCCAGTTACGAGTTTTTTTAATAAAAATTGGAGTAAACGTCATTACAATATTGTATCATAATTATACTTTGTAAACTGTCTTTTGTATTGTTGAAAATAAAAGCTCGCCACCCAGGGCAACACGTTCCCAATTTGTCTGCAACTCAATGGGTTAACCAAATAATGTTGTCCGCACCTGAGAGTCTTCTTTATTTCCACGAACGGGTCTTTCTCAAGAAAAATTATTTCCACTTAGCACCAAACTTTAATAATTTAATTTTGGCGTATGCGTACAGAATTATTAATTGCTTTTCCAGGTGGTCCCCCCCGAAAAGCATTCCGCCTTTATTTATTCTCCGCTTTTCTAAATTCCCTTTAGGGATTACCATTTTTTCATTTATGCCTTTTTACATATAAATTTTTATAATTAATTAAGATAATGAGGATTTATTTGAAAATACTCTCCTCCCCCATTGACCGCGGACATTCCCCCCAATCCCGTTCACTCCCGGGGGAGGAAACACCACTATGCCATCTCCTTCCATAAACAACAGCCGGGCGACATTCTCGCAACACTTTCAGAGGAACAAAGTGCCAGGACATGAATAATGAAGCGCGGACTCGCATGATTAATAACGGGAGGGAAGCTTTTTACCAAATGAAAGAGAGAGAGAGAGAGAGAGAGAGAGAATTTTTTGAACTTGTCGCTGCGGCCATTTTACATCGAATCACTTCCATCATCAGAGAAAAGTATCGTTCGTTATAGTTTACCTTCATGATTAATGACTTTCGCGACATACCTCGGCTCGTACAATTTTTTTTTTATGTGTACGTACATTATGCATCATTATGGGTTGCAATTATGAAAAGTTGGAGCAACACTTTCCCGTGTTCTGACTGTGTCCGACCCCGTCTTTTGTGTTGGGGAACACGTGCGCCCCCGCCATCGCCCCACAACCCCAAATCGGAAGAAAAACCTCTCAAAGCCAAACTCTCAAATTTATTGGGAAACAAGGGGGCTTCGCACCAACCCCCACGTGGCTCGGGCTTTGCCCTCACTGGTATTTGGGACTGTATACTTTAATATCAGATACAACAATATAATATATTTCCTGAAAAACCGAATGCACTTCAATAATCCCATTGCACTTAACTATAAAAATAATGTTAATATCATAAATTCGACATTTTTTAATATTTTATTTTTTATTCTAAACTCTAAATATCTAACACTAACTTTATTTATCAAATATACAATAAATTCCCAGAAAATCTGAAAACATGTAGAAAAACCACTAACGCAAAATCCACTAATTACTATCTGTCTAATTACTATGAAATCTAAAACCAATTCGCTGAAAATCAGATGAAAATTAGATGAAAATTGTGACAAATGTTTAATATCATAATAATGTGCAAAGTGGATGCATTCAGTATTTGAGGAAATACAATATCCGCCTCTTAATCGAATACTTTTCCCACTGTACTCAAAGTCAACCCTTTAACAGCAAGGAATTCGTAAAGTTATCTGGATTTTGCTTATTTTCGAGAAATTAGACATAGTGCAGATAATTCTCTGGAAAAAGTCCGGTCGAAATTGATTCAGTGGTTCTTTAGATCACGCAAATTTCTCTGAACATATTTATACCTAGACCACTGCTGGGAGGACGGAATGGCGTAGTGTTGCGCCTGGAAAGTCTGGCAAAACACTACGAAATTCCGCCTCCTTCACCTGCATTCACCTGCGAACACCTGCGAACACCTCGGTGAAGTACTGTCAGTGGACTCGCCACCCGCTACAGTACCTGACATGTTCATTCAGGCGCTGTGCAAGCGAACAAAATGTTTCGCACAAACCCCGCGACCCTAACGGAAAAGCGGGTTAAAGAAAAGTAAAGTAAAGTAAAGTATATTTATACATTAGTATGATAATAGGGGTAATATGGGAAACTGCGTAGAATTTTCAGTAGCACTCATAGATAGGGGAGTTACCGGTCTGTGTTGGGATACCCCCGAGAGGGCACATCAATATATCAAAGCACACAGTGAGGGCAAACGCCTTCGAATGGCTTAGAGGGGGGGGATGAACTTTAATAAAACTGCATGCCATAAAAAAATTATGACGCGAACTTAAATTTCCTTTTGACAGTACCCAGTTCTTGTGAAGCCGGAGTTGCTAATTCAACAAAAAGTCTCTCCCAATAAATTAAAATGGGTTTCTTGCGATAATTATAATAAAATCATAAAGTTGGAAAGCATCGTATCGAAGGGGTTGTTGACTCCCGAGGGGGCGGAGGGGTTCCACCGCAATGCAGCGGTGGTCCAATCAATTACCTTGGAACCTTTGGCAACTCGACAACAAACTCGCGGGTACTGTTAGCCCAGTAAATCCCACCGAGACGTCTCCACTTTTTATGAGTTGTGGCACCATCTGTCAGGGAAACCTCTCCAAACGGCTGCCAACCGTCCGCCGAACACCGCCCATGTTTCTCATCTCGTGTGTGACCGCCTAAACAACACACACAATCCATCGCAACTTCCTTTTTATGGCAGAGCGCCCCCACAGAGCCCCCAGACCGACCATGTGACGAACCTGCGAAGCCTGAATTCATCATCATCTCGCCTCTCTCTGCCACTTCACGCTTTTCGCTCTTTCGCCAATCCCCAGGCGACCATTACAACCGGCCCCGGCCCGCCACCCTTCGCACCCTCGGGAGAACCTTCGCACAGTGTCGACAATTCCAGGAACGGTGGTGCCTCTTCATTAGCGAGTTTTATCTTCGGAGAAGGCGAGGTGCGGTTTATTCGCCTCCAGTGCTCCGTACTTTTGTTGGGGCCCCGAGGGGCATATCGGACGAAGACATTGGGAATTAAGCAATAAATAAACACCGTCTCGAATTGTCCTGGTCGGAAGAAAGAGCTCAAACCAGTTTATCGGAGGGATCTGGTGGGGGTTGGTACAGTGGAAGGTGTTTTATGGCGGTCCGAGTTCAGAGATGGCGGACTGCTCTCTGCGGGGCGTCCGCCCGAACTTATAAAATTCGATCGTTGGGCTTCGACTGTTACAACGGCACCCGATGGACAGTTGTACGCTTTTCGAACACTCGTATTGTTTCTTCATCCCGTTATCGATTTCCCATGGCAGATGGCTCGATATGAGCGACCGGTTTCCGATGGACGTTATCGATTTCTCACGGTGACGGGAATCGCATGGGCGTCTTCCCCTGGATTTCGCCGCTTTTTTTTTCTTGGTCCCCCCTCGTTAAAATTTCCAACTGAATTCCGTGAGAAACGATCAGAAATTGATAAACGCGTTGACATAATACATAAATAATGGTTTGATTAGAGGCGTGTCCCTTGAGCTACGGCGACGGCCTTTGATGTTTTTATTATATTATTTTATTATATTATTATGTATTATTGACGTGGAGGAATATTGTTATGTATAAACAAAAAACTGAAATGGGCGGAAATACTTATTTTTTTTTATTTTGTTTTTTATATATTCTTATTATATTATTTTTTTATGTTTTTGCATTTTTCTTTTATTTCTGATATTTTATTGGATTCTTTTTCTGCTCTTTTCATTTCTTGTTTGTCTAATTTTGTTTTCCTCTGTTTTCGTCAATTTTCTTCTATTTTACTTCTGTCTCTTCTTTTCTTTTTGCCTATTTTCTTTTATTATTATTCCGTCCTTATTTTATTATATTATTTTTTTACATCCACGGGAGGGGTGAATGTATCCCCCTTAGAGAAGGGATGATTTATCGAATTTTCGAGCTGTAGTTAGTCGAATTCGGATCCGACTCTAAACATTTATACACTAACATAAGTATATAAATATTTATGTAAAGAATAGAGTATTATAAATATAGTATAAAATATAGTAAATACAGTAAACAATTAAGGTAAATAAAGACGATAAATATAGTATAAAATATGTAAATATTATCTTTTTTATTATTATTCCGTCCTTATTTTAATATATTATTTTTTACATCCACGGGAGGGGTGAATGTATCCCCCTTAAAGAAGGGATGATTTATCGGATTGTCGAGCTGTATTTGGTCAAATTCGGATCCGACTCCAAACACTTATACAGTAACATCAGTATATAAATATTTATACAAAGAATAGAGTATTATAAATATAGTATAAAATATAGTAAATACAGTAAAAAATTAAGTGAATAAAACATAAATATAGTATAAAATATTATAATAATATATGTACAAAAATTGTTATCTTTTTTTTTAATCCGCTAAATGATTCGATACCGTTTAATTTTCGTATTTGTATCCCATTGAAAGTGTTTCTTTCCGGAAAAGTCTTTGGATGACCTTTTGTGTGAGGGAAAATTCAAACGGTCAAAGAAAAGGTCGCCCTCAAACAATCAACGAATCAACGGTTCAATGCAAATCGATTATGTTCACAAAAGAAAACCCCGAGAGTTTAATCTCTTAAGTAACCGATCAGATAATCCCCCCAAAAGAATCAATGGAAATGGAAAAAGAAAATAAAAAAAAAAAACGAATTCATTTCCTCCCGAAAATCGGTGCAAAGCGCCTCGGGGGGCGAACTCAAGCCGTCCTTTTTAGCTTTAATTACAATCGGCCAAAATTTTTTAATGAAATCGGCTCCCAGTATTTAGCATTTCGAAACTCGTTCTATTAAAGCAATCTCGCCGTGAATTTTTTCTTTTTTAAATTAAGTGGTTTCTCTTTATGTTGTTCCTGAGGACCCGTGTCTTTCGCGATGGATGGTCCCTCGCCATTTGTTCTTTCACACCACCTTTTCGCTTAAATAACGCGGACAAAAGCGCGTCAACGCTCTGTCAGCGAACGAATACACCGAAATTACGCAAGCGTTGTGCGTTGCATCCCCCCGGGCGAAGTCTTCGGAGGACAGGAGTTGCATTGCGACCTTCGGATTATGCACCGGGGCAGAGTGGTCCGAGGGTGTGGTGGGCATTTCTCCCTGCAACCTGCAGCCGCTGGCCGAGGCCCAATTCCGCGAGTGGCAGCCATCGGCATTGATGGCGTCCTTCACCCTTGGCACTCGTGGTCGAGGGATTTAAGGGCTTCGCGATTGGTCGATAAGGACAACTCAAATGTGATTGGTTTCGCTCCGGGCGACGAGAAGACATTAATTATTTGATAAAAATTGAATAAGAAGTAAGTTATTACGAGGAATTTTTGAATTAATGAACGTACGCGAGGATTAATAAGATGACGATGCCGTTGACATTTGGAAAAAAATTCGGTTTCGCCTCGAGGGAGGAGGGACACTCCGGGGGGCCCCGGGGGCTCCGGGGGGTGTCACTCCCGATATCAGGAAACCTGTCAAGGCCCTTTCAGTGCATCTTGGAAATTTCTCTCCACCGCCTTCTTAACTGAAACCGGCGATCGGATTTTCACTTAGGTTAATTTTCAGGCATGTTGTGACTGAAGAAGTCGACGCTGTCAAGGTCGGAGTGTATCAAATGAAGCAGGTGCCGGTCGGGTGTCAGTGTTGATTTTCCTTTTTCGGGGAAAAGCCTCGAGAAAACTGTTTTGCAGGAAACCGGTGAAGGGCGGGCGAACCCGAGGCGGGAAACCGCCGTCTTTCCGCCGGAAAACCCGTCCTCAAAGCCGGGAAATCAGCCACCTGATGACCGCCCCGGAGATTTATTACTCTGCCTTATCCACTAGCCGTTTATGTAAAATATTCCAATCTATAAACCCATTTAACGCCATCTTGATTCGAGAGGAATAAAAATAAAATTAAAAGGGGAAAAAATCGTGTACTGAGTTCCGGTTGCTTGCCTCCCATAATTATTACGGTTCGCGTTTAATTAAGTAAAACGAATAACGCTTAATTATTTAATTTCGTACTTAATAACTGGAGTGTTCTTAAGTGAAAAACAAATAATTATGCCGAATGTAAAATACCACTTTCGCGTTTTCTAAAACAAACTGATGGGTAAAGTGCGCAGGCGTAGTTATTAACACGAAATATTCGCTTCGAGTTATTTTATTTTTTGCCCCTCCTGCACGTGAATGTTGCTAATGATGCGGGATTAACATTTCTTCAGGGTGCATTTTGAACGGGTGCAGTAACAGAAAGTTCAACGTCTGCTTAGCAGTTTCATTGGTTTCCACGAGTCACGCCCGTTGTTGCGCTGCCTATTCATTCCTCCTACATCTTCTCGATATCCGGGACTGTACTTCCCAACAATATCCAGAAAAAAAAACTCAAATTTACGATAATAATATTGAGAGCGTAATTGCTCTGGGGGTTTATGAATGAGAAGAAAAAAGTCACTTAGGCGAAGTGACAACGAGGTGATAAATATTTTACGGCGGGGAGAGAGAGAGAGAAAAAGAGAGAGAGAGAGAGAGAGAGAGACGTGACGGGTTTTGTGACTACAAAGCGCAAAATTTCAATCCAGATTACTTGGCAAAAGTACTTAAAACGGTCATTAACTATTGCACGAAAGAAAATTAATTTATTCTGGTTTTTCGGGTTGGTGCGAAGCCCTTCACACAGAAGCCACAGGTTCGAAGAAGCAGTACCCAAAGGTTCCTGAACCTAATGGGTTATCGCCCTCCTTTCGAATTATAAATTTCACGACGCCCCCACCCGGCCGAGTGGCGCATTCTTCGATGCCGGGCTTTCGCATACACAGTGGGCATAGCAAATTCCGATCGTGATTCCAATTTCCCGTTCCCAGACGGCTGCCCCATCATTCTTCTCATTCTCCGGTTTCCCCACCGCCTTCTCGCTCCGTGTGGGTGCCCGCGTTTCGAGAAAACTCAAAAACCGGCAACCACGGTGTCCCCATCAATCATCCGGGAACGCGCAGCAGACGGTGAATTTGCATTCGAACCGACCGACGTCCCTCAAAAGCAGAGAATCGTCCATTCATCAACTTCCCTGCCCTCGAAGGAAAGTTAACTGTCTTGTTCGCCGATGAATCAACTACTTGTAACAACCCACCTCGCTCTGATGTAATCCACCCTGCAAAACCTGCCCAATAACTGTCGTCAATGACCTAGGAATCCAGTAAAGACCATCTTTCATGTCTTCTCATCGGGAGGCATTCCTGCCCGCTGACCGCCCGTTTGTGACTCTGCCTCGTCATTAACTCGGAGGAGTCGAAAGGAATTAGCGAGGAACGGGTCTGGCCAAATCATTACGGGGAAAATATTCGGCGAAATTCGTCTGTAAAAAGCCAGTTTAGGCCAAATCATTCAATTAACTCCGAAAATTCACAAAATGAGACCGATTAAGACCGTATAGTGTTTAATTTGGCTTCATTAGAAACACCTTCCAAAGGTCCACCGCCACATTTCAATTAAACGCGCCCGAAATTTGGCCCAACGATTTGCGCCTAACCCATTCGCCCTCCCCTCCCCCGCTCACCCCCCTCCCCCCGAGCGAATGCACACAACAACCTAACGAAATTAATAAAAGCCGACGAACTTCGACCCTCACAATTGTGTTTGTTCGAAATTCCTTTCTCTTTCATTTTTTTTTTTCGAAATTTGACATTGGCGAGATTATGTTCACTTTGTTAATCCGAAAGGTAAAAGTCGCTTTGTCCAAAGATCTGTTTCGCGGATTAGAATCGCATAGAGAAAAGAATCCTAAAGAGGTCACACTTCTCACGCGCGTTTTTCTTCTGTTGCAGGAGCGACGAGATGGACTGGAGGAAGACGCCGCCTCCCCTTCGGCCTGTGCACCCCCGTTCACCCCCTCCCCGTCGGCAGGTAATTAAACGAAGGCAATGACCCGAGTGATCGGACCCCGGGATGCCAATCACAATGAAATCTTCATACTCCCCCGAGGGGGTGGGGGCGGGGGTACTAATTACAGAAGACATCATACAGTGGGCATACTTTTTTATTATCATTATTTATTTTATTACCCCATGTGAGGAAAAACGCGGTAACAACTTTTTTTTCTTTCGAGTAATCACAAGGCAGGATTACCGCCGGATTTATAGCGCTGATATAAATCAGTTAAGAAAATATATAAAAGTAAAATGACTCGGGGAAAAGGTGTTGTGGTACATATTTAAACTAATCGTTTATTATAGTGAGACTTTTTCTTTCCCTTTTTCTTCTTCTCTCTCTCTCTCTCTCTCTCTCTCTCTCTCTCTCTCTCTCCGTTCACGGGCTCTCAATACCAAACTTAATTAAAGAAAAAAATCCATCGGTCTTCGGCCATTTTTATCTATTCTTTTGTGATGAAGATGGAAAACTGGCGCAAAACTTTAATTTAAAGACATCAACACCCTCCACCCCTCCCCTCCCCTCCGTCTTATTATCATTATAAAAAAACACTAATCCGATCCTTCAATTTTTGCACTAACAATTAATTAATTAAATAAATTAAAACTCACTCTCTCTCTCTCTCAGTCTGTAATTATATTTGTGCTGCCGGCTGTCAAACGCGAGGTTCTTCCTATTAATTTTCCAACTCTCCGCGCCCTGAAAAGTCACCCCATTCGATCAAACCCCCAAAACGCAAACAATAAGTTACGCATTGAAACAATGTCGCGAATACGCGAGAGATTATTTAAATGAACTTCGTGTCGGGGAGAAATTGCTTGACCCCATCCCGACATTTCTAACCACCATTTCGTCCCGGCGGGGTTGCCCAACATTGACCTCTGACCTCCCCAACTCGGATTTCGCCAATCACCCGCCCTGAACCGTTACGAAGGTTTCCGCTTCGTTGGCCCGCGTATCGGTCGAAACATCGCAAAAGGCTCATTAAGATAATGATTTTGATTGAACTGAAAATGATTGATAATCGATTGTCTTTACATCGCTGAGAGAGAGAGAGAGAGAGAGAGAGAGAGAGAAGTCGAAATTGTTTGCCGAAGGCTAAGTAAACAGGGAACGCGTAAGCTAACAATGGGCGACACCGCTCCCAAAGTGTGTGCATCGATTGGCCGAGTTTTCCGCTCATCACCACCTACTTTTCCAATTGTGATCAACATTTATGAGAATATGAGAGAGAAAGAACGAAAGAGGAGTTGAAAGAATACAAACTGAATACGAATACAAAAATGTATCATAAAAAATATATACATTTAAAAAGAGCAGATCAGATACAATGAAAAAAATAAATTCTTATAAAATTCCTTTTCAAAATAAACAATTCCTTTATTATAAATACGATTATATGTATAATAAAAAAGTCACCAAAGAACAGATTTACACTTTCTTCACCTTAACTATTTATAATAAAAATCACAATATTTTTTATGTAAACAAAATAATGAAAATTAAGAATTTTATATAAAATTGAAGTGACAAAGTATTTAAGGCAGTACGTCATTATATATTTTTTTTGCTGTACGTTTTGGTAATATATACAGAAATCTCCAAAAAGGGATGACAATTTATTATAATAAATAATATTTGTATGACTTTTTAATTCCTTTAGAGTCCAATCCCAATTGCTCCACCGATTATTCACCCCTAGAAGTCTCCCTTCTGATTTTGGGAGGGTTAAACCGAGGGAGGGATACAAAACAAACCCCCCAACATAACAGGGGATCCATTTTAATGATCAATTTTCCACATAAACCTCTCATTTGTTTACATGACTTGCTTTAAACGTTTTAACACTGATGTAAAACAAATAAATAAAATTTTAAAGCCGTTATTTTTTTTTTCATTCTTTTATGTCGTCTCCTTTCACCTTTCCCTGCTATAAAACTTCAGAGATATGAAAGAGCTTTCTCGGAATGGCGAAGCCGAAGATATCTGATTATTACAGCAAAATAAATAAAAGGTAAGTCACTCTCGTTTATATACTGTATAAATGAGAGCAACACAACCGAATCTTCTGTTGCTGTATTATTCATCAAAAGACAGAGAAGTAAAAATCACGACAATGTCGCGGTTCGACAAAGTGGTGGCGATGCAACCCGCGTCAGAGTCGTCGGCCAATCACTCGACGTGGAAGTTAATTTTTAGGCGCGTTGGTTTCTTATTAACCCACCGACAATGCCATTCAGGGAGGAGCATTCTTATTAAACAAAAATTAAGAAAATATTTGAATGGAGTAAGGGAATGACTCGGTGAAAATTATTCAATTATCCCCGGTGAAATAACTAAAAAATATTTTCCCCTTCGGGGCCCGCGGGGGAGGGGGTGGGAGAATGGGTTAGGAAAAAAGAAAGAAAATTGTTCATACGTGTCACAAAACCCGAATATAAAATATTGTAAAGCACAATGGAATGTAATGAATAGACAATAAACCAAGAATGACTGGAGAAAAAAACGAGGTATCTCGAAACGAGACTAATGACTCCATTTTATACTTTTATAACATTACAAAGTGTTTAATTATTATTTCGCGGCTGGGATGACGATGATGACAGTGGTGGCGGTGGCGGTGCTGCGGTGATTATCATTAAAAGACGAACGATGACTATTGCCGATTGTTTAAAATAATGAGCCAAACATTGACAGTTGCACTTGTTACTCATTTTTTCCACTTTGGAGAGCCCAAATTTATACTTTGTTACAATGCATTCGCCTTATTTAGTAGTAATTCACGCGCATATTCTCTCAGTGAAACTGCTACCCTCCAATTATGCTTTACTTCTACTCTTTTACAGGTGATAAAATTCCATTTTAACAAAAACCTTTTAAGGTAATGTTTGTGTAAATAAAAAGATTCATTGAGTTTTAAACTCAATCGTAAGAAAATCAGTGTAATTAAATCTTTTTACATAAAATACAGATTTTCTTCAGCAGTTGAATGACCAAAGTCGAGTAGATTAAAATCAGTAAACTGTCTTCCTTCATTGATTTCGATTTCTACCCTTTGTCTCAATCGTTCAACACCCTTTTCGGAAGCAGCGGCAGTCAGCAATTTTCTCCATTCAAGATGGCGACCATTTCGGACTTTCCATTTTGGGGAAAACAATTTCGGGAAGAACTCTGTGTGAACGCACGTGATCGTTAGATTAAACTCGGTGGGGTTGTGTCGGTATGCAACTATGTAAACAAGTGTAATCATGCAGGAACAATTAAAAATAATTATAATATTTAAGGGCAATCAATTTCCACCGTTTTTTTTTTTGCGAGAAGGGCCGGGTCTTAACGAGGCCCAATCAAATCCTCTCACCCCGTTACGGCCGCGGCAACACGAAGCAAAAATTTCTACTTTTCACTATTTAATTACCGGCATGAGTTAGACAGAAAAAAAAACGCGTACCTGAATAAAAACCTGATTTTCTTTATCAGAACATTAAAAACCAAGTAGCTACTTTGTCAATCAGGTTAAAAAGCAAATTTCACGGCTTTAATTCGCCCTGAATGAACGACCCCCGAGCGCCGTTCACGGCATCACAAAATTAACGTCCTTTTCCCATCCCCCTCCACCCCCTACCCCCGATAGAATGAAGAAATTTGCGTTTTGGAGGGCAGGAGGGAGCTCCTTCATTGGTGTACATGTCATAAAAGGTGAGGAGATCGCCGAAGAGAGGACAAAGGTTGTAGGGAGCAAAAGGCATCCTCCGGGTGGTACAACGTGGGCAGCACCACATTTTGACGTTGTCTTTTTCGAAGGTGCGGACAGGAGATGCGTTGGGAGGTTTGCCGGTGCAGGGGCGGCGTGTGGGCAGCCGCGGAACAATCCCATGTGAACAGTCTGAACTGTTTAAAATGAATGTCTAGTTCTTCAGCATCCGCGGAACCTGT
This sequence comes from Brueelia nebulosa, assembly GCA_028293925.1. NCBI lineage: Eukaryota > Metazoa > Arthropoda > Insecta > Psocodea > Philopteridae > Brueelia > Brueelia nebulosa. Next base: position 110,849 of record JAQIBA010000148.1, on the reverse strand, counting down.
CAAGCCCATTCGCCCGGGTGGAAAAATACACGTTGTATGTGTGGTTGAGGATTTTTACATTTCACGCGAATTTATTATTTTGAAACTTTTTGGTTAATTACGCTTAAACTTGAACCAAACCTGTGTCGGTCCGCCTTTGTGTATACCCACGGGCTTTGCACGGCCACTCTTTGGACTCATTCCCAAATCTTTCGGACGTTATGTGTCTCGTAAGAAAGGAAGAAAACATAGAGGTATAAAATTTCTACATTTCCATTCCCTCTCTTCTTCCGAATACAAACCTGTTCAAAAATTACACTTTCCACTTAATTCCTCTATGTTTGAGATAAATTCTTTTTTTCAACGAAAAAAAAACACTTTTCCTGATCGTGCCACCCCAAACTGACTGTACTCAGGTTCGCCAACCTTTTTCCCGATTGGCGGAACTTTGACAGTGTGGCCAACCCTTTTCCTGTTTGAGTCATAACATCATCGACCGTTAAAAGTGAAAGCATTTACCCAAACGGCCTTAATACTTAAGAGTAACGATTTCGCAAAGAGTATGCGAAGTGTAAAAGGAGCCCGAGCGCGCCTAGGAGCCATCCAAGTCCCGCAACTCATTCCTACCCACTACCCCGAAGGAGTACTCACCACAAAACACCCATAATCTCGACCGGCAACAACAAAAATAAATTATTAATGCAAAACTGTTAATAACATTACGCTTAGAAATGATTGAAGGCTCACAATTGGTTAACGTTAACCCGTGAACCGTTCGGGTACTTACTTTAATCACGAAAACAAAGGAAGAGGAAAAGGAAAAAAGGAATGTTGTGTTTCTTATTCGCCACGGCGCTAATCGGTTTATTAGCGGATGAATGGGTGGCGCGCCGGGGGAGCTTCTCGGCCCGTTCCGCCCCTCCGCGTTGGGGTTGAAGGTTAGTGCCTTTCCCCGTACCGACTTTTAATTAACGATTCAAATCAATGTTTTTAACTTATGCGCGTTTCTCGTTTTGATGTGTTATGTTGCAATCTTGACATGACAGTTCGAGGAGATTTCTTTTTTCTTTTTTAAATCCCTTTCGATGACGAAATTTTTTTTCAACTCTTTTCCTTTTCCATTGAGAAAATGTATTTACCTAAGCGCTTAACAAAAGACAGTTTTATGCTTTCATCGGAGGCTTTTTATGACTGAAATAATATTTTTTTTCTCCGATTCCCGCCAAAGCTTTCATCTGCAAATACTTTTCTCTGCTCTTTTAATCTAATCAATATGAAATTAGGGACAAAATTTTCAAAGGAAAATATTTTACAAATTGGGTTAAAGTGAAAAAACAACCCCTGCGCGGAAGTATACTTATTTTTGAAAATCTCATTTCGTGCTTAAAATGTTAATTAGTTTTCTTATTAAAACTTTTAATTGGTTTATTTATATTTAAGTCATTCATTAATTTTAAATTTATTAATTTTTAAATCCCTTCTTTTTTCAAACTTTCTAATTTTCGTCTCTGATTTAAATTGTAATAATCAGGGAAAACAGTCAAAGTACAAAATTTATAACATTCTGTATTTGCAATACTGTATACATACACATGTTTGACAAATATACAACAGGCGGATCCATATACAACACTTACGTTTCTACGTACATAGACTGTACCTACTTTGGGTCGTTACGATATACACTGTTGCCGACTCCCACGTCAGTAAACATTATTTCCTCTGTATTAATGTTACAGTTATACTTCCTTTGAGAGCTCGGCTACTGTAAACACCGATGACAGAAGACACAAACCACAAATCATTCGGGCAATTCGGTAGTAGGCGCGAACAGCCAATCGCTCAAAACGAAGATCCATATCTTACGGGTTTTCATCGGCGCAAATAACCCATTGTCTTTTCCTTATTTATCTGTCTGCCTCCCTTCCGACTGTAATGGGCCGATGGAATTCGGCAAAGGGGGCGGGAGGGTGCGCGGGGGAAGATTACAAGTTACCGCGAAACCATTTCCATCAATTAAACCTCCGCGTAATTACACAACATTTTTCTCCCGTTTTATTGATTGGGAACGAAAACCAATATAATCAACATATTAATAATGAAAAGATTATATACATTGTTGACTCGACGTGAATTATCACAGCAGCGCATTGATACAGCCGACGCAGAAAAGTGCGAATTCCATTCCCGGGACATAACCGCCGATGATTTATCATTTTAAAAATTACTTTTTTTTTAAACCCGTTTTTTACGACGCATCTCGTTCAGAGCCTTTAAAACTCGCTCAAATGCATTTCGCTATTTGTAAATGATATATATCGAAGACCGTAAACGAGAAACGAAATTATATAATAATAATGAGAGGAGATTTAACAACTGTATCATTCGAACCGGAGGCGCCAAAGTGCAAAACTTTATTGCATCCCCCCGTTTCAACCCCGAGAGAAAACACACTTTCTTTCAGACCGTTTCAGGTCAAACCCGAATTTCTTTTTCATTTTGTTAAGTTGCAAAGATTTCGAAGAATGGAAATTTAGCATTTGAGGTTTGGAATGGGTTGGAGTATATCAAAAATGGCGGACATTTAATTTTGATATTTTTTAATAATTTTAATATTTTAATATAAAGGAATTAGGATGGAAGAAAACATTTAGTAAAGCAGCTATAAGAAGTACGAAATACTACATGAGAATACAGGAAACAGAAGGAAAAAAATTACAAAAAAGATGTTCAGAAGAGCTCCGAAGAAAGAAAAATAGTAATGATGTAATAAGAGAAATAGAAAGAAAGATAGAGCAGCTATATAATAAAGATGAACATAAAAAGCATAAAAGAGAAAGTAAAGGACAGAGAAGAAATTGAAGAAGATAATCAGAAGAATGGTAAGAAACAAAAATGGAGAAGAATACACGAAAAGATCAGAGAAAAGATAACTACAAAGCTTAGATTTGGAACTACAAGACTGGCAGAATTCATAAAAGAAATAGAAGAGGCAAAAGAAAAAGCTATTTTGAATACTATAATAAATTCAATATTTGATCTAATTAACTTATTTGATCACAGCTGAAAAGCACAATAAAGTAATAATGCATCGTCATCGGAAAAGCACATTAGTGAAAAATATCTCGCAAGTCAGACAGACAAAATACAATAAAACAAAGGACAAGGAAAGGATCACTCTTAAATTTTATGGATAAATAATAATGTGAAAAACAATGCCACGATCGGATACAATTCCGCGTTAACGCGGTGAAGGCGTAAAGCGAAAAGAAAACAATCGGAATGGAAATGAAAAAGGCATTAAAAAGCGAGAAAATTAATCATCGTGTGCCACATTAACACTGACCAGAATTAAAAATCAGCCACTTAGGCGAGGCCGGCTTTAAACGCCTTCCGATGCCTCGAATTAGGGCGCCATTATCGAGCCGAGGAGCTAGATAATTTCCAAACGAGTACATTATGTTGATGTCTTTAAAATTAAACATGGCGGAGGCGGTTAACAATTACCGCTTCAAAAAGAATGTGCCACGTTCGACTACCGGCGGGGGGAAACCCTCCCCGGCCAGGTTTTTGCCCCCCTTCGGACAACCCTCACTGCACGAATTAATCTGTAAATACTCGCGTTGGCGTATGTAATTTAATGTTTACAAAGTGTGGAGGTTTTACGACCGCGCTTCAATCTTTTTTTTTGGATTCATTATTGGAAAACTCATTTTTTTCCCATTTTTACTGGACGAGTTTCTCGGGTCAGCGCTAAACCTTTTCCTGTTCGATTGGTTGATTCCTTTTTCGGTGAGAGCACAGCAAAGCGTTTCCTTCTGCTGTGCACCTGTTGAAACAACAGAAATATCCCGGAGCGAAACGAAAATAATCCGGATCAAAGCTGATCGTTTTTGTAGTTTCAATGGCGTAATTTAGACGGCGTTTTGTTTCAGAGTTGGCAAACAAACAGTGAAACGGCGCCGAAGGGTGCAAACAACTTGACCCCGGATGCACCCTGGGCAAACTCATTTGCTACTAAATTACAAAATTGACAACGACGACCCCGATAATTGAAAGGTGGAAGCTACGCATTTAATGAGCGACAAAATTAATTACAATCGAAGCAAAAGGTGAAGGAGTTGACGAGGAACAACGGAAGGTCTGATACATCGAAATGTCCACCTCAGCACCCCTTAACCCTATCCTCGGTGTGTGTGATTAATCACTCTTCTGAGTTAATTAATTCATTTGTAGTCGACCGATCGAGTTGAAACAAGCTCGAATCCCTATACGTTTCAAAATTTAAATTGAAAGATAATAATAAAAAAAAAATTTAAACAAATCTAATGTAAGATTAATCGCTTAATTATTTCTTTATCCGGCGAGACCCGTCCCCCGATAATATTCTAATGCCCACACGAATACACATCCACTTTGGCAAATATAAATAAAAGTTAGTGTCTGAAACTTTCCTTTTTCGCAATTTGTTCTCAACGTCGAAGAGTTCCACCTGTCTAACCCTTTCTTTATCACTGCACACTTCTCCAATGTTTAAATATTACAATAAATTACGCTTAAACCGACCGTTCGACGACTGTATTGACAGCTCTAATTAGATTCTAAATTATTCTTAATTACATATAATTATTACCCGTTTTATTATGTGTGTAATTTCTTTACTCTTACATTTTCTTCCTCTTTGGCACTTATTTTGCTGCGCAACCAGGAAGATATTTCTTATAGAAACGTTTATGTAAATCAGTTTTTGTCGCACACTGTTCGGGGCCGCCCTTTGCCGACGATGCGTACGCAATCGGGAAAGTCCGAAATGCCAATCAAAGACGGGAAAGTGTTTCCAAAGGCAATTAAATAACGCAATCATGCGGGCGTGACCACCCCCACCTACCCTCTGAAAAACTTTCCCAATAAAAAGCTCAAACGCATGGGGAGCCCGAAACGCGTCTTATCAAACACTCAAATACCTAATTAATAATTAAAACATTTTTCAATTTAAGATCCCGATCGTGATCATGCCCACTTATCAGACTTCAATTAAAAAATAATTAATAAATTACTCGCCTTTCTCTTAGGCCCCCGTTCGGGTCGAGAAAATGTTCGGGTTCGATTGTGCACAGATCGGCGTTTTTTTCTTGGAAAAAATTTCTATTTTCAAAAATGGCCGCCGCCGGTTGGAAAACTTGCTTTTGCACTGATTATTTTTTAAGGAAAGCTGACTCGTACAAAAAAATCATATTTCACTAGACTTTTTGATATGAAAACCTGAAATTTCAAAAACAGGTGTCGAATTCCCCTCTCAGGCTCAGATTCGGTGGTGTTCTACATTATTTTTATGCTTTTTTCCCATTTGGGTTCCCTCAAACAAACAAACATTTTAACACTCGAAAAAATCAAAGATGCTGGAAAAATACATGTATTGACAACTCGTCTGTATTTTCCGCTTTCCCCATTTTCAAAATTAGACAAACTGACTAAAAATTCGACCCATTTGAGGACACATTGTTTCCAGCGTTTGTTGTCACTCCATAATTCATTACAATCATTCGTGTAACGAATCAGCGACTTATTTTCCGGAAGGAATCGAACGTTTCGCATTTTGATGAATTACAATCGCTCACATTTGGAACTGTCAGTTGTAGAATTCGTTCTGCAAAAAACCGTTTTCAAAAATTAGAGTTATGTAATTTTTCCAGAGGGGACCGAGTTATTCGCTTTGCCCCGAGCGCTTTTCCTGCCCCCATCTGAAAAATTCAAAACGAGAATAAGTTCCCGGCTCGTTACGTAGACTTCTAATTCAGCAAAATTTCGAATTGAAAAAAAGAAAACGAAATTATGCAATGCAGGAAAATTCGCGAACTGATCGCTAACATAACACAAAACAGTTTGACTCTTCGAACCCCTCCTTTCGATTTTATCCGACTTTAAATGTGACATCTCCTCAAACTAACCCCTCCTCCTCGACCGCACCTTAATTAGAACGCTCATTAACAACCCGAAAAAGAAGACTTCACCAAAGCGATAACTTCCATCGCAAAAGTGAACAGAAAACCTTCAGTTGGCTCCCCTGCGCCGTGAATGCAAAGGCCATGCAATCAGCATTCCTCAGTCTTTTTTATGTCACGAAAGGGGGTGTTAATTATAAACATTGTAAACCATTAAGGGGGTCACGATCGCTTTATAAAAAAAAAAAATCATAACTTGAGTATGACAAGAGCCAAACGTACGTGTCAGTCAAACTCGATAGCCGAGTAGCAGTAGCTCACGCCTTGTCTGAGATTCGAGCAATTCAAAGTATTTTCCTGTTTTTTTACCTCTCCCTAATGTACACACGTAGTAATCAACGCGGCATGATGAATCGACTAAAATCTAATGAAAGGAAAAAACAATACGGAGCCCCGGCTAATTACTAAATATAATATCATCTGCCAGGCATTGTGCTGTCTCGTTGTGAAAAGAACGGGACGCCGAGGCGGGAACAATAAGGGGAGGGAGGGGGAGGGGTCGGGGGGGTGGATTTCGCTTGTTTCGATCGTTCCCTTTAATAGAGCCAACAAAGAGAGGGGCCGAATGGACCAGGGGGGCGAACTGTCAGTGCGGTTTTAATCGGCGGAACAAAATGAGAAAAGGCCAACAACAAACAGAAGCTGCTTCGTTTTGACGTCAACTCCCGGAGATCATTTCACGGTGTACCATTCGATGAAAGAACGCAAAAAATCTGCTTTCTTTTCATATCAATTATTAATAAACCCGAAGTGATTAAGAATGATCGATGATAATCGATGTTATCGATCGAAAAAACTCGAATTGGATTTTTTCAAAACTGCGGCCACGTCCGAGATGGAAGAGTTCGACCTGTGAGATAATTATAATGATCGATATCTCGATTCGCTACCAACACTTCGATTTATGTTGAACAGTGTCATTCTTAGCATTCGCCTCCCCCGAATTAATTCGTGATATTAAAAAATATATATATATTTCATTCGGCAGTCCATAAATATTCATTTTTCTTAATTACAATTTCTAATTAATTACAAAATAAAAAATAACAAAGTAAGGTCATTTAGCTCTCCGAGTCCGGCATTTCTCATCTCTCCGTGGCGCTTATAATTCTTAATTAACCGCGGTTAATAGTGTTAATGTCCTATCAAAGGGCAATTAGAATCCCGAAGCGCTCGAGGACATCAAATTTCTCAATCGGTTCCCTCCCTTCCAATTTTTCATTAGCGGACTTCCAATTAATGCTTTCCAATTCCTCGTGCGCGAATCGATGCATCTCTCATAAACAACGAATAATTCATCCGAATGAAGAAGGTTCCAGATAAAATAACTCCCATAATTAATTGGTTATGGTGATATCCAACGCGAAAGGGGGAATCTAAATTGAATGAAAATTGACCAATTAAATTACGACTCGACTCGAAAACATTTTAATTTTATTTCAATAAAATTACCCAATCGATAATATTCCCTCTTATATTTATATTATAATATTCTTTTTCATTTTTAATCGTGGAAATAATTTTCCCCGGCCGCCGTAAATTGGAAGTCGGGAGAAAGATTTAGATTCAAATTTATGAGTTCTAACTGTCGAGTGAAAGGAGCGAGGACCAGAAAAACATTCCCCCGAGGGCTTAATTATCCTCTTAGGCGGGAAATTGTCAAGATGATCCCGCGAGTTGAGTAAATTAATCAGGAAATACCAAGTACCAGTTTTTTTATGGCCTTTCCAAACTTGATCTTGCAGGAGAGGAAAATTCAGGAAAACTATTACACCTGCGCGAATGATGAGCTTTCCGCAGGACTGAGTGGGGGTGTCTCGAAGGGGGAGGAAAGACACATGCAAAAGAGGAGTTAAAAAACCCAAAAAGTTTCCACACATTGGAAAATTTATAAAGGAAATAAATGATAGAACGTTTAGTATTTTCTTTTTTTATGTAATCTCATTTGTGTATCATTGTATCTTTCACGAGTACTGCTTTTGTATTTAACACTACAACGACCGGAAAATCGAACCAGGTAGAAAGGCCGAAAGGTGCCATTTTTGACACTCAGTCTAAAAGTGCTGAATTTGTCGCAATTTTTCCGCTTTTCTATGCATTTACTATTAATTATTGCTTCTTTAACAGTTTAAATGCTTTTCCGAACATAAACTCACAGATAATTGCTTTCAATAAGGATAAATTTATAAATTGTAAATAATAAATAAATATTGCTTAAAAAAACTAAAGAACAATAAGTAATAAATTGCTTTTTTAATAGTTTAAATGCTTTTTTAATTATAAACTCAAAAATAATTGCTTTCGATAAGAGTAAAAATGATATAAGGTTTTGCTGTACTGAGACACATTTATACATCTTTTTTCCCCAGATATTTTTTCCGGAAGAACCACAAACTATTTTTTGACAGTTTGTTCATATACTGAGCCTAAAAGTATGCTTTCTAACACCGACCTATGTTTTTTTATATGTTAAGAACAATAACTGAGGCTGTGGATAAATTTAATTGAGAAAGTGTGTTATTCGGTCTTTCTAGTTATACTCAAATTTTTTTCGGTCCCTCTTAGGATTTTCGGAAAAGTTTCTTAACAGTTGTATTATACGGAAAAATTCATGAAAACTCACCCAAAATTTGAAGAAAATTATCTGTTTATATTATATCAATTTCTTCAGTGACAGAAAAAGTTCTTCCGATGCCAAAATTAAAGTTCCCATTGAGGCGGAAGTCGAAACACCTTCATCTTGGAGGACTTCCACCCACTTGAACGCCCCCCAAACTGCACCCAAAACCTGGTATCTCATTTCGAGTGAACCTTAGATTGCCAATGACCGGGCACAGGTCACGCCGAGTCAAATGATCGAGGCCGAACCATTCCGAGTTATCTTCCAGGGCCATCAAACTCACATCCAAACCCCCGACTCCAAAAAACAATATCGCATTTCTCTCCGCGTAATTAATTTCGCATAAAAATTGTATTTGGAAATGGGGAAATGTTGTTCACCTGCGAGTGACCGAAGAGAGCCCACACAAACGGGTGGGGGTTTTGTAAGGGCGGATGAAGTTCCATCCAAGGACTCCGGCTAACTGTACCTGCTTTGCGCAAGTCCTGAGAAAATAAAATCGGAAAAATTGCCCTCGAGAGTCCCAGAACCGGACTGAGACAGGAGGCGGATTTCATTAAGAGAGTCAGGGTTTCGCGTGGGCAACCCTCGTTGTTTCGAGGGGGGGAATTCACGCCAAGGTGTTGTTCTGGCCGACGGCGAGCCCGTGGAAAGCTTCGAGGTGCAGAAGACAAATGGAAAAGCGTGCAAGAGAGAAAATTTTCAAGCACTTTAACGAACGAGACAAAGTCATTACTTCAATTTAGTAAACAACAATTACGATATCGTTCAAATCGGTTGTTCCTTCTAATCCCAGTAGCAAAACAAGACACTCCTCCTTTGCACATCGAGTCAAGGTAAAATGATTTTTATCTCGAAACCAGTTGAATGATTAAGTACCAGAATGGAAGAATGAATGAACTCGCAAACAGCTTTTATTAAAATCCTGACGAAAATATGTGAGTGAGCCCCCTCCCCCGAACACCCCCGGCAGGAAGACCCGCCCGGACGTGACGGAACGCCCGCGGGGATGGAGGACCGCCACCCTCCAACCCTTCCGCTCGTTGCGTAACAGAGGCAGCTCATCTGCCCGTAAGCCCCACCGGTTGAAAACATGGGCGTTCCTCGAGACGGCCCAACCGCAAGATGATCATGTTAACCACTTCAAAGGTCAAGTCAGTAACAAAAAGAAAAGGTTCGAGAAGATGAGCACCGATAAAGAGGGAGGTACTGCAAGACATCTCCCACAGATTGTACATACTCGACACGTGTTTTGACAGAAGTAGAAGACAAGTCAGCAACTCCCAGCCAATCACAACCGCCATCAGATAACATGTGTCAATACGAGTGTTGCCCGAGCGAAGTGACACTTTTCAAAAACAGCTCGGGGGCGTGTCAGCAGATGCCGGAGGGGAGGAACCAGAAGCCCCTCTGTATGAGCCAGCACGGCCGAGAGAATTCCTGGGGACCACCAAAGTCGCCTGATTCGCTTGACCATACAGAACGGACCTTGATGTGCAGTTAAGATACATTTAATCAAATTATGCAAGAGAGTAAATACCGAGCGCAGTCGGTGAATTACAAATATGTTTTGATAAAATAAAAAAATAATTGATGTCATCATGGAGTCAGCTTTCACGTTTGTGTGTGTGTGTGTGTGGGCTCCCTGGTCATGTCTTTCCATTTCCAGGAGGAGTGACTCAAGGAGGACTGTTGGCTCCCTTAAGGCAAAACCGAAAGGTGGGGTTTGTGGAAAAGGGGCAACGAGCAAACAGCCCGAAGGTAGGGACCGTATTAAAATTAGTGGATTGAGGAAAATGAAATCGAAAAAGCATGTTTTCTTTTCGTTTAATTACAGTCATTATTTACACGTAATTAGTTTATGGTTGGCATGTTCTGATTGATTTCAACAGCCTCCGTCAGTGAGAATTTGGCGACTGAAACACATGATTTTCCGACGTTTTCGAGTTTAAAAAAAAAACCAGTTTTAGAAAATTATTCGCATACTATTCGTCACGACCAGTTCGATTCTTCCCAAACAATAACCACTGAAAAACAACCGCGTAAGTCTTTTTCAGGGTTCGGACTATTCACCAATCAAAATAATATTTTCTTTCATCTCATCCCTCCCCTTGTTGTGCACAGACAATCTGACACTGTCACGGGAGCCGAATACCATCAAAAAAAAAAAAAACGTTCAATTGGTGCGTCGAGCATGCGCCCCCTAACTAATGGATTTTTACACGCCTGGTTAAAGCGCCATTTACACTGTGGCTTGTTACATTTTTTATGTTATTAATCGATTCAATTCAACGGATAAATGTATTTTTGATAGGGTGCCCCCCCCTCCTCCCCCTCCCCACGGAGCCTCATTTCACCTCGCCGTGTCATCGATTTCTTCGGCGCATTCTTCTCCTCATTAGCCGCTATTTTAAAAACCTACAATTTTCCGCACAGAGAGAAAATTATATCTCCTTTCAAATTACACTCATTGATGACACGTAAATAATTTGTTTTTGTTTGACTATTAAATAAATTAAGTCTTTAATTGCGCCCCGCTCGAAATCGTGCCTTTATTTCCAGCCAGCATAAGTGCGATTATTGACGACGGACGGGAGAAAACCATAGCAGTCGTGGGGCTAATTAAAACGCAAAGTTCAAAGGTCAGAATAATTTAAATACGAGATGAAACGAGGCTAAATAGTCGCGCGTAAGGATCCGGCCTTTGTTAATCAACTCCTTTTTGTTTTGCCGACAATGTCGAGAAGGAGCGATAAGCGCACGGGGGAGCAACGACCTCAGATACGCAATAAACACTCGGTTGTGTTTGCACGGGGGTCGATTGTTCATCCCCCAGAGGGACCCGGGCGCGTGTTCGCACCACAACATGACTCGTCATGCAGTCCCGGACCACATGCGATGGGCTAATGGACTGATAATCGCTCCTCCAAATTCATTAAGATCAAAATTTTTTTTTTTCTGCATCTCGAAAATGGCCTGGGACTTAACGACCGGATGACTGGCGACTTTTAAAAAAACTTTTACATTTATTGCGGCACAAGCCAAACAATGCACTTGTTACGCTCGGCTCCGGAAAAAATTTAAACAGGTTTTCTCCATAAATAAAACAAACTTATTAGCAGTAGATTTCTTAAATAGCCACCCCCGTATATCATCGGCTTAGGATTATTTTAGACCGGTGCCCAAATAAAGCTAATGCACGTGCGCATAATGATCTCAGACCATTGATAACAATTCCAAAAGGAGTAAGGTCTATAGTTGAGTTGGGTCTGGTGCGAGGGGGCCCCGGGGGCCCGCGGAGGGGGGGCGGGGGGACGGGGGGTAGGCAGCAAATGAGAAAAGACCGATTTTAACGGAATTCCATCGTGAGTCATCCACCTTCATCAATACCAAATCAACGCGGAGAAAAATAGCATAAAGTTTTTAACGAAGCCTTTTTACACAGCACAAAAGCTGGTGTGTGATGGGTGGTTGATAACGACGGCTCAAGAAGGGGAGAAGGAATGAAATAAAATAATTAAGACAGTGATGGTGATTAGAATTCTTCTCTGAGGTGGTGATAAAGCGCTGATTACCATGCGAGTGTTACATTCGATTGACGTTATCGCCATCGAAAAATCTAAAGAAAAAATAATAATAATAGTGATGATGATGATGATAATGATGATAAAATAAAAGTAAAATAATCATGTTTTTTTTAATAGATTAAATGCCTTTCCAGGTCAAATGATTCACTTTTTTTCTCTTCCTGCATGTCATAATCCAACAAATTGACTCACGACTCGGGCCCGACTCCTGGAACCCGCGACGCTGACGAATATACACACACACACACACATATACACACATACTGAAATTTTTTCTGCGGACGCCGAATACATAAAATCTGGTTGTAGGAGGGAAATTCATTCTTCATCTGATATTCAGAACCGCATGTCAATGTCAAGCGGATTCGAGTCGCGTCATTCCTACGCCGATGTGTCGAGATTTGAAAATATTCGATGCTTTTCTCCATCTTATCCTCTCTGTCTCTATTTCCCTTCTCTCTCGGTCCGGCGCAGGGTTTTATGAAATAAATGAGCGCTGATAAGGTGAATCGACGTCGAGGCATATAGGCGGACTCGCGTCGGAATATAAGGAAAAAATCCCCCCTGATGCGTGTCAGATTAAACGGAAAGAAAACGGAAGAAAAGCCGCAGAATTGTTGGAAATGGCTTTCTGTGCCATAATCAACTGACAAGTAAACACGGCCGGTTTTTATTAGAAATCCCGCCAATTTTTTTTTAATTGGTCTCCCGTCTCCACAATTAGACAATTCGGTAATTGGTTTTTCAACTGTGGCCGCTCGTCTCTTAGCCTCGACTTACTCACGTGCATTTATGGGGCCCCGATTCCAAAACCTCAAAGGGTTAAATCCCGAAAACCGTATCTTCGAACGTATGGCACAAACACCGCTTCAGCAATATAATCTTATGTGGGAGAGCCCATGCAGCGATATTTGCGATCCCCTGTGGAGAGGCGGGAGCATTAGACACTTGCAATCATCGTTTGAGGAAGGCCGGAAACTTCACCGAAGTAATTCAACTTTAAGAGTAACGATGAGAGGTAATATTTTCATCTCAAAGTCGAAGAAACAGTTGCAAAGATCGCTAAACAACAGCAAAACCCAGGAAGATCACTCCAAACACAGCTCTCATCTAAAACCGTATCGCCGTCTCCCCTTATTATTATAACAGCACTCTGTTTGGTTTACCCAATGCAAACACCCCCACCTTTTTATGTTTGCATTAATGCATTCCTCTGTGTTAATATTTGACAATATCATATTTTATATTCGACCGGGGTTAAGAAATATATTTAATTTGAATCCGAGCATTATTTAAATAAGTGTGGAACATCCCAGAAGCGATTACTTTTAATGGGGTACCGGAGCTCTTCATGAGGTTTAATACTTTGATTTATTTCATTACGAGGGAAATAAATTTAAAACATTTAATTAATTTAGAGTAATCGATTAATTATAGGATCTTCCCGCCGAGAGGTATTTTTACGTGAAGGTGTTTCTAAAGTGTGTGTTATCGAATTCGAATTACGGTGTGGTTATTCGGGAGCGAAATTCAGCCCAGACAAAATCGGAGAACACCGCAAACTCGTTAAATATCGAGGTTGGAAAGCCTCTCATTCCGAGTATAAAAACCTAAAGCAAAAATGTCAAGGAAGGCGCCCGCCACCCCAAAAATAGGTTCTCCATCTTCTAATTCGGTTGGGCAATGTCGGCGCACTTAAATAAATCCATACCGAAGGCGCGGTTTTGATTAAAAAATTGCAAAACTGACGAACGAGTTAACAAATTAATCGGAGAGTGCGATTTTAAAAGAGGAAGAATTAACCGCTCGCACACGAGCCCGTTCTGTAAATGTAATCTAATTAAAACGTTACAGTAATGGATAAATGCGATAAAAAGGTAATTATGAAAGCGGTCGCCTAGACAAACATGTCCTCATGGCGTGCGCACCGCGAAGGTTGACCAATGCGAAAATCCCATTTTCTTCCTCGCATTGACGAAGAAAAAAGAACAAAAGGCGAGAAAATCCACCGCACTTATGCTGCACACAATCGGCCGATTGTGATTTTTCGTATATATAATAAAGAAAAGATTTGCATACTGCACCGCTGCCATATTTGTCCCGTGGTGGAAATCGATTCCTTCCGCCGAAGTCCGACCTGTGGGCCATCGCAAAAAAATATAAATAATAGTAGCCACCTTCCATGGCACCTCGAGAATAATGCGCAGAAAACGAAGGTGGGTGATTTCTTGGGATTATAAACGGGTTCAAACGATAATAGACCTTGTTTTGGACACCTCTTTGAGCATGAGTCACCGCATGGTTCTCCTGGGAGAGAGATCCGAATGGGACATGTCTCATCCGCGAGCTGCCACGGGAATGGCGGGAATCGGAGTGGGAGTTACCACATTTCGAGTCGGAGCTCCATAATTAGCATGGGTGGGTCAGGGTCGTTTGTAGCACATGGATGTTTTCCCATATTTGGAGCAAACGTCTTGGGAGGAAGTTTTCGAAAATTGACTAATCTGCCTATTTTCATTCCGGTCGTTTATGTGTCCGTGGCAGGTCGCGGCAGGGCGCGTGGGTGGACTGTTAGATGAGCCAGAAGAACCATATGGGTTGTTGGTAAACAAGAAAGAGAGAAATGTGTAACGTGGTTGGGGTCCCTCGTATGGTTCACCGTCGGCTGAACGTCCTTGTTCAGGTTTCTTTTTACTATTTCGGCTCTGAATATCACTTAGAGGAAAAATTTCTGAATCTTCCTATGTCAATACACGACCAATTAACTTTGGGTCATTACCTCCGAAATCTCCATGAGACCATTTTCACTCGTTTCTTTGTTTAGGTGAGTAATTTTTGAAGCTTGACTTGGTTGTGTAAGCGACTTCTGAATGCGCCACGAATCCCTTCCTTAAATTTGCTTTGCTCTTGTCCCTCCTTTTTCAAATGTCAGATACTGTCACAGAAAACGCTACGCCCTCTTCGGTGCGACAACTCCAACAAACGAATTCTCGGCTGCAACTGCGTCTTATTTATTCTTTAATCCGAAAGAAAACTTTTCCCATTCTCAAAAACACATAAAACCCATAATTTAATTAGGAAAATAATAGCAGGTTTATCACCCACGTTCCATACCGCTTATGGCTCCCCTGCAAGACAGGTGTCCGTCCTACCTGGCGCACTCTCTCTCTGGCTCTCAACCCGCTCTGCACTGCCAAACACCCGACTCGCTGCCTCATTTCCCGGCAAGAAACCAACAACCGGAGACAAAGTAGAAAATCGCCCATCAAAACAGTGTTCTTGGTTCTCCGTTTTACGATACCACGAGCCTGGTGGTAATAAACACAAATCAGGTATGCCGAGTATGTAAATTGCATCCAAACCCTTTTTTCGCATTTTATGTAGCGCTCTTGGAAATCACGCCCGCATTTCATACTTCCGCTGGAGCACTTTTCAATTTATCCGCGCCCCTGATCCCGCTAGGAAATTTCTTTTGCGATATTACGGTATAAAAACTGGAATTCTCGTTCGCCTTTTCGGTTCGCATCAGGTCGAATTTCTTGCGGAGTCATGTTCCCCTTTCGCTGTGGACTTTCGTCCGGCGCAAGGGGATGACGGTGGGAGCAACCACCAACATTTCACCACATGGCTATAACAACAGAGATTTAGAGTGGAATAAGCCGTCATTAATTATGACCAGGGGGGTCTATTCAACAGGACATCCGTTTGTGTATCCCTCAGGTGCAGAGTGGATGTTCTCCTGTGGGATGAGTCCACCGTCTCGAGTCGACTTACCTTGTTTCTTTTTAACTCTTCCCTCTCTTCCGTTACTTGAATTCCCTCCCGAAAAAGCGTCTACATATCAATAACAATAGTAAATAAATTATTAAGAACAAACCCGTTAAGTATTTGTTCAGGAAAGGGGATTATTTAAACTCTTGAAAGCTATTTTAAATTGCGTGAAATGTATTTAAAAGAGTGGTGCTGTCAACCGGGGATGCTTTGACGAAATCATTTTCAAAATGACGCCTCTCGTCCGAAGGCCGACATGTAATGAACCGTAACCGCTTTATTTAGTCTTCAAGTTTAACTTGGAATCTTAAGAAAGTTTCAGAACAAATACACTATTCCGAAAAAGTACCCCCCGAAAAATTTCTTAATGGAGGTTTCACAGAAATTAACTCCTTCTCGTTATAGAACCAAAGTGAGAACACCGGTTTGGAAATTCGAAAACCGTTTCTAATAGAAATATTAAATCAGAGAAGAGGATTTGAGAATAATTCTCAAAGAGAAGTAAATAGATGAGGATGGCATTATTAACCACTTTTTAGTACGAGTGTGATTGAAAAAAAAGGTGAAGACAGACCAAATATTTCAAAGAACAGCTGTGATTTCTAATATTAAAACAAAATAACTAAACCTCAGTTCGGATGAAAAACTGCATGGGGGAGTCATAATGGGGCAGAAAAATAAATCATTACGGTTGTACGAAGTAAATGTGAGTCATATGGACTGACTTCTCCCCGAGCTTTCGAAAAATATAAAAACTCCCATAAAAGCGAAAGGAGAAAATGTATTGCCTCGGGAAGAAAAGCTTCGTCGAGAAGGGGATTGGCTTTCGGAAAAAGAAAATAAATTCGTAAAAAAGGGGATTCGAAACTGAAGCGTGACTCACACATTTTGAAATTAAAGTAGAAGGATTATGCTAATCTTATCATTAGGTAACCTAATCCGTTGACCCTAAGAAAGTTTTTTAAGAAAATCGGATTGTCCAGCTGCGCAAGTTCAAGTTTCATGCTTCCACGCGGGGATTTTGCAATATATGCAACTACAATTATCGGATTAAGAAATCTTGGAATCACTCTCATGGCAGACTTCCAAAGTCGGAAGAGGGGTGCGAGGGTGCGCGCCAAAGGGGACTGCCCTTCCCCCACGCTGTGGAGTTGAGGTCTTCCCCCTTGTGTGACCATGCAGACGCTTTTTCCCGGGGGTGAGTTACTAAAAGTGAATGTTAAGTCATTTTGACCAAAAGACAAAACATTTAGTAAAAATCACAGTTTTTATGTCTTTCAAAGAAAAAAAAAAAATAAAACAACAAAACAAACACACAATCCTTTGAACAGTGCTTTCGCTCCATCACATTTATTTATTTTATATATCTATATAAAAATAAATCCGCGTCCATCGAGAAAAGAAAAGTCGTTCAGGTGGGCATGAGGGCCTGCTCCCAGGACCATCCCCCATTCGAAAGCTCTTGCGATGTTGCGAAAAAGCGCACTGGTGTCGGAGAGCGCACACAGGAGCGCCCATTTCCCAAACCATTGCCACCGAATCAATCAATCACGACTTTTTTTTTTGAGAAATGGGCGCTTTCATAAAACGTGATTTTATGTTTAAAAAAAAAAAAAAAGAAACTAAACAAAACCAAACATGCACCACCAAACAAAATCCTACTTTTAATTACATAGTTCTCAATACTCTATACTTTCATAAATAATTTTTTTTCTTTAAATTGACTAATCGTATCGATCGATCTGATTTGGCGTTTTTTTTAAAAAAAAAAAAAAATTCAAAAAAAAAGACCACCAAGTAACGCTTCCCTTCAAATACTTAGTAACTGGAAGGAACCACCGGGACTGTTCACAGGGGTTTGGGGTAATCGCGCTCAAATAAAGCCCTTACATTTAGATTGACTAAATTACCTGAGATCTAGCAATTCGAACCCCCGATCTCCATTAGGGGAAGAAAGCCATGGGGGTCGTAAATACTGAAATGCCGCTACTGGACAGCAATATTATTCAGAGTTGGTCGTTCGTCCCGAACTTTTCATGTCTTATGACCGGATTTGGGTGTCCAAACAGGAGATTTGAGAGTTTTCCAAGAAAATGGAGGAAAAAAGGGGGAACGTCAAGATTCTTTCGTTCCCTGTTAAAAGGTTGGGCCGGGGTTGAAGAAGGTGGTGCGGGGCAGGGTCAGCGTGTACCTGTGGTACAATAGCCGCTTTGACGTGGCCGGCGATGAGAACATAACGCGCTATAGAAAAGTTCGGGCAGACGACGTGAATCGATTCGAACAATGGAAGAGAAATACGTGTGAAGTCTACCTCCCTCGATTGCGACGCTTCGCTGCAGCCGTAAAATTAAATTATCCAGACACCCAATAAAATTAAGAAACGAGTTTAAAGAACAAATAAATCTCAAGGCGATATAAAAAAAAGCTGAGAAAAATAATAAAATAAATTAATAAACTCGGTACATCAACTCCGTGGCATTTCCTCATACAGATCCAAACCAAAATCGTAAATTAAACGAATATTGCACATGCTTGTCTCGAGGGGTATACTGTACATAACTCGAACGTATATACTATCATTTAAATATAAATATAATAATTTATATATAAAAAAATATTTGCAATAAAGCTTCGTCAACTTTTCTTTTTTATTAAATATGTTTTTGAAGCGTTACTTTGGCAGTTTTTCCTACAGGAAAAAAAAAAACTAAGTACAAGAGAACCATCAATCGATCGAATTATTTTTTTTTTATATAATTATAACTACCTAATAAATTGTCTCCGAAAATAGAGACGCATTTGTATTTTCATTTAGGTGATAGCTAATTTTGTAATGAGAACCATCACCTTTGGCACTGGAACGGATTCGCTAAATATTTTATGAATCATTCACGATTTGTTTACACTCCAAATAAAAAATCAATACAATAAATAAAAAAAAAGTATATTACAATTTTGTCACGCGGGAGAGAATCACCTGAAAGAATTAATCAAAACTCCGATCCGACTGTTATTAACTAATAAGCAGCAGCGTAATTTATTTGATTAGTGACAAAATAAATATATTTTAGAAATATACTTTGGTTAATTTTCTCTCTAAATATCCGATAAATTTACACGTCATTCGGATGATACCACCGAAATATATTATCTAAGTTACGCTTTGTGTTAGTCGAGTTAACGAAAAAAAATTAACTGAGTCCTTCAAAGTCGAATGGCCGAATCTGACCGAATTGCAACGGGCACAGAGTGAACAACGCCGTCGCTCCCATTGGTGGAAAGCTCGAAAACCGTTGCAAGAAAACGATAATTCCTTCAGAAAGAGCTGCCAACTTCGAAAAAAGAATTCAAAAACCAGTGGAAGACGATACTCTGGAGCACGAAAATAAATCTCGGCCGCGACTTTCGTCTCTCCCGAAAAAAAAAAAAAATGCAATAAAAATTCTTTTTTTGTATTTTAATATTAAATAATTATCAAAGACGGCCTGTGTAAACAAAATCGTAACAAATTCATAAAATTAAGCACTAATAATAACAAAACAAAAATAATAATAAAAAAATGCCGCTATTGATGTGCAAAGGAAAAACATGCACAAACCACACAATGTTGTTCAATCTTTTTTTGTTTATTTGTTTGTTTTTCCCAGACTTAGATAATGAAAGACAATTAACGAGAAAATATTTCTTCTGTTTCTTTTAAGCGCTTTTTTAATTATAGAATCTGGGATTGTGCAATGATTTGCTTTTGTACCTGTTCCAGGGGAGGACACAGATCGGGAGAAGACTGAACAACACGTCAGACATACAATACACTTAAAAAACATGAAAATAAAAGGACAGCCACGAGACAGCAGAACCCGTCTTCACCTCTGCGGGTGGGAGTGGGACATGTGGGGGTGCGGGGGAGGGTAGCCCGAGTGGGGGAGGGGGGACGGGCAGGAGGGCTGCTGCCCGTAGCCGCTGCCCATCATGGGGCTCGGGCTCGAGCAGGGGATGAGATGCGAGGGAGGGCTTTGGGCGTGGGGGTGCGGAGGCCCCATCATATGATGCTGGTGGGGGCTCCCCGGATAATGCTGCAAGTGCTGCTGCCCCATGTGCTGGTGCGAGTGAGGACTACCCCCGTAAACAAGCTGTCTTACTTTTTGCTCCTCGTCGCTAATATTATAAGTCAGCTCCGTTTCTTCGAACCCCGTCGCCGACATCCTCTGGTCGCCTCCGACTGAAGAGGGCGCTGGATCGGGGGAGTTGAGACAGGTTTGGATTAAAGCTTTCCCAGCCTCAGAGGTGATCATCGGCTGCAGTTTGCGGGTGGCAAATGTATATACATGACCAGTTTCTGACGCTACCAGCAACATGACTTGGGTGCCCGTTAAGGTGGACAATTCATAAGCCTGTGAAAAAAGAGAAAAAGAAATAAAAAATCATTCTCCATCGAAAGAAAAATATTTTCGCGGGGACATATAAAAACATATACGGTATAATAGAAGTGTTTTTCATCTTTGTTCTTCTTACGCTCGGCGAGTTGCTTCGTATGTTTCATTCAACTTTGAGAGGCGATGTATCCTCGAGTTAAATATTTAAGGTTTGGCAGGATATATTTAACTTTGAAATTTCCGTCAAATCATGTTATACAATATAATTAACAGCGGAATATTTGAATATATAAACAAAATTTTCATTTAATAGAATCATTGTTGCCAAATTAAAATATTTTTTCGTAGGAAAATATAATTTTAAAAAGAGGGAAAAAAAAATTTTCCTCGTGTTTTGGCCCCGAGTTAAGTTAAAATTTAACCGAAACCCGCCGCTCGTGACTTCTGACTTTGAATCTTTAATTAATAATTTCGGGATGAAATAAGCTTCTGTATATTTAAAGTTGCTACTTTTAGAAATACTCGGTCGAAAATATAACCGCTCAAAAAATACATAATATATTTTGAATTAAGACAAAATTGTTCTTTTTTTTTCGGCGCACGGTTAAAATCTGGGTTCTCGTCAATCATTTTCGATGAGTGTCGTTACAAAAAAATGTCAAATTTTAACATGGCACACATTTTCCTTCCGGAAATGATAATGCAACAACAAAAACAAATAGAGCACGTCTTGCCGAGATTAATGGGTGCTTAAACACGTAATGCAATCCGTGTTAGCGTAGTTCTACGGTGTGTTTGACTAAAACAACCGTCGCTTTTCGTGTTCGTTATCGGGATCAGCTGCTCTTATCAGTCCTTGTCCTCCAAAACAATCTCTGATAGCAGAAAATCCCAAAAAAACAAAGGTGTCACTTCGTTGCCCTTCACTTTTTGTTTGCATTTTTCTACTCGTCATTAAAACATCCTTTGGGTGTGAACCGCAACACTTTCTGGAAACGGGAGAACGATTTGAAACTTTTGTTCTAATTTTACGTAAAACCACAAATCAATGTAGAGACGGAACATGCGAATTTACTCGAGAATTCACACGTGGGGTAAGAAATTATTTAGACACCGATAAAAATCAGGAGAGGCAAAGGAAATGGCCGTGAGGATCTCAAATTTAAACATAACAAAACAAGGCAGTAATTCTAATTAATGCAACTTACTGAATAAATACCTCTGGGCTTTATAATTAAGACAGCTGTAATTTTTCCCGGAGTTTGAATTTCACTGAAAAATGTTGTTTCTCGGCTTTTTAAAATTCAAAGCACATCTCCGGGCTTCGGTAGAGCGCGGTAACTCGAAACCGGGCACCCATGCCCGGTCGAGTGCGTTGAGCCCACCGCGGATGTGTTGCCCCCCTGTCACCATCGGCCGGCTATTAAAAAAATTGTCAGGCCTTATCTGTTTCCATTTAAACGGGCGACTTCCCGGGGAACCCGTGAAAATGAGTCCTTTCTTCAAATTAATGTCCTCACACGCGCCGGCCACTTTATCTGCATTTCGCGGTCATTTGTCGTCAAATGTCTCCTCTGCTTTCAATTGAAACGATCCTAACCCTTTCTGATGTCCTTCCCGTGAACTCTGGCTTCGGCGAAACGCCTTCAACTTGAATAACCAACCATTAATTGGTGCTGTAATTAATTGAATAATTATTTTATAACGTTTGCAAAATATTCTTGTTTTTCTTTCCGATAATTAGTTTCCACTATGCAAAAGGGCGTTTAAAAAAAGGCTTTTTCGAATCGAGGTAAAAAAAATAAACAAACTTAACCGTTTGATTAGTCAGTAAAAATTCGATTCTGAAATAAGCAAATGACTCTGAAATTGTCAATTAGTCGGAGAGAATAAATTAAGTAAAAGAACGGCGAACCTGCAAAAGGTGAGACTAATAATTTACAAAAGCAAATCCTCAAGAGGTAAATAAATCTGGCGAGGAGGAGAGGAGGGAGACACATCCGAAAGGAATCAAGTGGAGGAAATAAAATCAAGTGTCACCGAAAGGTAAAAAAAAAAAAAAAAACAAAATGAAGAGATTAAAGCAGGCTGAAACACACTTAAACGCGATGTCCTAATTGGCTTCTTTCGAGAATCTCTCGGACGCGGAGACAGAAAACCAACTCGAAGACAACGCCTTTGAAAACCATTCATTGCGAGGCCTGATGGCGAATTAAAAAAAAAAAAAAAGAAAAAAAAAGAAAAACAACCTGAACTTCACCTTGCAATCTTCTTCCCACATATGAAGGCATTTGAGTCATAAATACGACAATATACAAGGGAAAACCGACAAAACTCTCCGTGTGCACACACACACACACACTCACACACACACACCCAACTGGTTTCGCTTCGAAGGACTCAATTCCCTTCGCCCGGGATTTGGGATGGCTGCAACCGGCAGGGCTTCTAATTACTTCCAGCCATTCCTTCTTTGCAGACGATGGAAACAACCCCAACATTCCTCCAGTTGGCTTGGCTGAACCCCTTCGGTCTGCTGACAGATCAGGTATTGAGTGCGAATACCAGCCATTTAAAAAACTCCTTAATTTATTACTTTCATTTGTACAGTACGTACAATTCTGAACAAAGTTGTGGTCTTAAGTCAGGCATTTTCTTGCATTATCTTTCAATCACTGTATAGAATAGAATACAATACAATAGAATACAACAGAATGCAACAGAATACAATAGAATAGAATTATTCGCCCTTGGGCATAAAAAATGGATGACTACAATTACAAATATCAAAAATAAACAAAAAATCCAATCACTGTATATCTGTACCTTTCTTCCAGCTGCTTTACAAACATCGGGCTAAAGAAAACTGACAATAACCAATAACACTCTGGTGTTAGAAATTCAGACAGAAAAGTACAATAACGGTAAACAGAAACACTTAATCAAAACAATGCTTGCGAATCCGTTGTATATAAGAGACGATGAAAAAACAGCAAAGTGTATATCGACAAATGAAAAAACCCAGGGAAAACTATAAATAATTCCGACGGGGGGAAAAATCAAAATATGGGAATGTCAGCAGAGAGGAGATAATCGAAAGCGTTCGACGAGCAGACGACGAATTGTTTTTCATCGATGTTTCCCCCCTCCTCACCCTCGGCCTCCCCCTTTTTTATTCCTTCGTAATACTGAATTTATTTACGGCTCTTCTTTCAACTTGTCTTGCAAATGAGAACTACTCGTCTTGAAAAAATGCTGAAAAAATTCATTTATTGGGTTTATTCGAATGGCGCATCGGCTGTCAAACGGCATCGTAAACGGATTAAGCCCTTTCAGAGGAGCTCATTTAAATGTGTGAGAAGGCACACCAGTCGACTTAAAAAAAAAAATACAGATTTGCTTGCTTTAAAGTAAATGAAAACATTATTTATGGGTGCCACTGTTTTCGAATAAATATATTAACGCAACCGCTCCGCTGATTGTAAGCAGACCAAACAATAACAAAAAAGAGAAATGTGCTTTTATTTTTTTTTTTTCACTCACTCCCAATGATATTATTTCCGGTCACGTTAACACATTTTGGGACGATAGTCATATCACTCGTGATGGTCCGAACAAATGCTATTTTCATTCGTTGGGACAGAAACATTGTTTTTTCGGTGTGAATTCCCCACAAAACTCATTTAAAGTTCCCCTTAAGAGCATTTTGCATTTCGATCCGGAAATAACAGTCTCCGAAGCAATAAAAAATTTGGCAGCTTACACACAGCTGAGAATAAACGAGCACCGAACTCTTTTGAGTATTGGTGGATAATTAAACAGACAGAAGCATCCCCCCCCCGGGGGGTGGAACAAGCGTTTTCGCCCCCTCACGAAAACACCCGACCGGTTCTTCGACCGGTAAGAAAAATTCGGGTATGTCTTTCCTAATGAGTTACCGGTCCGATGATACAAGGGTTACCTTGCAGAACACTTGTTCCTGTTTTCGACGAGTAATTATTCTCAGTCAGCAACCTAAATTAGCATTTGCCGGAGAGGCGCCACCCGACATTTGTTTCGTGTCTACAAGAGCTCCCTCGTTGTATGTGGAATGCAGACCGAGGAAATGTGTCCGCACTTACACTACGGTAATTCCTCCCTTTTTTAATTAAAAAAAAAAAAAAAAGCTTAATTTACAAACTTTCGCAACCCTTTAAATCCACATAATGGTGCGGAAGCGAGTTGACTTAACTCTGGTCAAAAGTTATTACTGGAAATTTTTTTCTAAATTAAGAAAATCCCAACGGTCTCTCTCTCTCTCATTTCTTTAATGGCGAATTAATTTTTGAGTTTACGGTCCAGTTAAAAATAATATTTTATTATTCCGCAGACAAAGCCAAGGCCGATGTCCCCTTATTAAGTCATGTAACGAGTCATACTTTCTCAATTATAAAATTTTACGATTCCCTCCGTCCGCTGTTACGTATTATAATATCATCTAATTATATTCTTCCGATAAATTTTTATATCACTACTTTTTATAACCGAAAAGCTTTTTTTTTTTATGGCGGAGAGACATCAAACGGTTATTTTTATGTAATTTTAACCGCCGACCCAAATACATATTTTGATTATTGACGGATATCTTTTTACAAAAACCGTTCGCAAAAAGGAAACCGAGAAATGTTTAATGTTTACTTTTTCCTAATTAAAAGAAAAAAAATATATAAAAAAAATAAAACAAGGAAAAATTTTATGAGCGAACGCTCCGAAAATAAACGAAACGTATAAATATAGAATTGTTTTGGAGCTTTCCAACTTTTGGCTTTTTTTTTATTGAAAGCTTTAACGTATTATTTTCGAAAATAAAAATAGTTTTTTTATTTTTTTTTTTTAAAGTCAAACGGAAAAGGCAAACGTATAATTCTTTTTTGAAAAAAAAAAAGCTGCGGGGAAAGCATTCGAAAATCTTTTTTTCGAAAAGATTAACCCTTTGACTTTCATTCCGACTTTTTTTTGGAACTCTTGAAATGCATATGAATGATAAAATGTGTTACGAATGAATGATTACCACAAATCTTTAATTGTCTTTGATTGTTTTTAAAGTATTTTCTCATTTCGGGAATAAATACAATCCGGAGTTTCTCATTTGGGGTTTTGAATAAAATTTGATTAATTTTCTCTCTTATGAGTTTGACACCCATAAAATATATACCGTCGCGTGATTAGTCTTTATTTAAACCCTTCCAAATTGAATAAAAGGTGGCATAAACGTTTGTGCTCTCGAGGGAATACACAAATACGCCGCTTTCGGCCGTTGATTTGTCAACTTATTTAGGATGAAAGCGAACGCAGTCGTTTTTCTTCGGGCTTAGGGCCTCTCATAAAAAATTTATTAACGTTTCTTTCATTATTTTCCGCCCGCAAAGAAAAGACAGAAAGGAAAAAGACCGCTTCTTTATGCGGGTTTAGATTTTTTTTCGAAAAGCAACTTTTTTTCCAACGGAGTAATTCAAAGATTGACGAAAGAGATTACTTTGAAATTGCAAAGGAATGCAAATTAGATCGGGGTAAGGATGAAAAATCAAAGGGGGGGATTAAATATCGAACACCCCCCGTCTTAAAAAAAGCGGCGAAAGAAAAGCCAAACTTTCTGAAGTTTTTCAAGTAATGAACGCGCAAGAAAAGGGTTAAAACATTCAGTCTTTTTCAAAGCAAACTCATTTAAAACCCCCCCCCCGAGTAAATCATAAAATCGTTATTAAATACAAAATAACCCGTATTCCCAATAAATTTAACAGAAAGTTCACTCCCAACAAATTAAAATGCCGGTGTTTTGTCAGAAGAAACCGCACAGTGGTCCTCATTGTTGATAAGTTTATTTCCGCCATGAATTTATACTTCATTCGGTCAAAAGATCACCGACGATCACAACACCGTCGATATGGATAACCCCGATTCTAAAACAATTCGAAAGTATCCGCTTCTAAAAAAGGAAAGCCTCACACATATTGTTATGGATTCCCATGACAAGACATCTCTCCTTTGGAGATGCAAAAAGCGATGGACACAATATATACACCTAATTTGTCAATTGTGCGAATGCCGTTAAATTCTTCGCGGAAAGGGTTAGAATGGGTTACGGTTATTTGAATAAACTGCTGAGACTAATCGCTGCCGTCGCTTGAATTTTTAAATTTCTTTTTGAAAACCTTTTTTTCCATATTAACATTATTTTAAATGATAAATTAAGATTTGATGATATAAAAGCAGTCAGGTTTCTCATTGTATCGGCCGACTAATTTTACACGATTTATATTAACTCCCTTTTGTTATTGTTTTTTTAGTGTTTTCCGATTGTTGTTACGATTTTAGAAAAACCGGAGGACAGCAGTAGCTTAGTGTATTAAACGCTGTGCTGTCGGAGGGAGTTCGAATCCCAGCGACAGCGCAAATTTTTCAAGGTTTTACTGAGACCACTGCTGACGGGCGAAACAGCAGTGTAATTAATAAATATTAATTTCAGAAAAAACCGAATGAGCATTTCAGATAAAAGCTTACTTGGTAGTGTAAACACCCACTCAACACCGAATGGTTTTTCAGGGTTTTCACCCCTCAAAAATAACCCTTTTACTCCTGGATTACTCTTTATTACTTTCAATCCTTTATAATTGGATTACCCGGATTACTTTTAATACTTTTAACCCTTTTATACTACTAACAGGACTAATCTTTTGGAGTTTCGCACCTTTTTTATACATTTATTACTTTATTTTTATTATTTTACATTCTTTTATTACTTTTAACCCTTTTATATTACTAACTGGACTAATATCTTAAAGTTTCGCACCTTTTTTATACATTTATTACTGTATTATTATTCTTTAAACCCTTTTATATTATTAACAGGAATAATCTTTTACGTTTTGCAACTTTTTTATAAATTTATAAATTCATTAGTTTTTTATTATTATTTACACAGGAATTCTTTTATTACTTTCAACCCTTTTATATTACTAACAGGACTAATCTCTTAAAGTTTCGCACCTTTTTTATACATTTATTACTGTATTATTATTCTTTTAACCCTTTTATACTACTCACAGGAATAATCTTACGTTTTGCAACTTTTTTTATAAATTTATAAATCGATTACTTTTATATTATTAATATACAAAGGAATTTTTTATTACTTTTAACCCTTTTATAACTGCTAACAGACTAATCTTTTGGAGTTTTGCAACTGTTTTATAAATTTATTACTTTTATTATTATTTTTGATAGGAATTCTTTTATTACTTTTAACCCTTTTATACTGCTGACAGACCTAATCTTTTGGACTTTTGCAACTTTTTTATAAATTTATAAATTTCCGCAAAAGCGTTTCTTCTGATGACTCTTTCTCTCAATTATTTCCCGAATAAATTGAAACCTTATCCGTTTTTCTCTTTAATTAACAGTCTTGTGAATTCCTCGAAGGAGCACTTCAAAAGTGGTAAACTTCCAAAGACGAGTGGCGAAATGTCCCCACAGGCAAAGTTCCCCGGAGTCAAACAGGCCTGCAGGAACTCTCCAATTAGCTTAATGAAATTATTTTCGAATGTATATTTAAAAAAAAAAGGCAGACCGATTCGACCGGCTTCTTCGAAACAGTATTAACAACGTAATTAATTACCCGCGTAATGGCGGAAAAAGTTCAATTTAGATTTTCAAAATCGAACGACCGTTTAATCTCGACCATCAAAGCACACTTCCCCCGCGATTCGACCATTAAAACCGAATCGGTAATTAACGCGCTCATCAAGAAACAAAATGTCGACATTTCCGTACCGCACGTTCGCAATTTTTTTGCGAAAATCCACATTTTACGACGAACGATTATAATAATCACAAAACCTAACTTTGTGTCGTTTTTTTATCGGTTGGGGGGGAAAAAAAATACGGAATGTCGATTTTTGTAACGAATCTTTCGCCTTTTTTTTTTTTTTTAATTGGATCGGAGAAAAAATTAATGGATATTTTTGTTTTTTTTTTTTTTTAAGTCGTTAAACGAGCGGATTTAGTTTAAAAAGAGAAAAATAAATAAAGATAACACTGGCAACAGATGGATGCAGTAGGTGTCGCGACTGCGCCGCGGTGATATGACAGACGCACGTGCTCAATGGCCTGTTAGTAGTATGTGGTCCCAACGTAATCCGGCATGGTTCCCCCTCTGAATTCTATTTTCGTTTTCGAATTGGAAATGCAGGGCGTTTCGAAAACGCCATGAAAACGCAAAGAAAACGGCTTGTTCTCCCTTACCTTTTTCATAATTCCAGTCTTTCTTTTAGAAAAAGTGGTATATCGCCTAAGTTTGTTGTCTATGTACTCCATTTTTATTTTAACGCGTCCCTTAGTCTTTTTCCCGTTAGGCGGAGGGGTTTTTTTGTTTTGTTGTACTTGTGTGTATCCGTCATCGACAAGGTCGGAGCTAATGTCTGTGTTGATGGACAGCGGCTGGGATGTCATCGGCCGTCCTCCGGACACTTCCTGATCGAAGCACACATCCGAGGATGTCCTCTTGATCCCTCGGGGGATACCCACATTACACGACGATGGTAACATTGTGGCACGTGATATGGCGGTGTTGAGGGAGCTCGAGGCCCGCCCGTGTCCTGAGTACATGTCCGGAGAGCTTTCGCCGCTCAGCATAGACATGTTATAACCTAAATTGAAACGGGCATCACGGCCCCCGCCCTGCGCCTCCATGGCTAACATGTACTCACAGTCGACACGACCACTATCTCATCACAAAATATCATTTGTAAATAATCACATGAACCGTGTTGCAACACCGGTTTATCGATTGTAAAAATGAAAATAATACACGACAACCATTTTGGATTCACGACCGCACAACGACTGATCGTAATTTGACCCTATCTGCGCAATGGCGCGAGTCAAAAGAAGGGGAAATGAAAAGTAGTCCGCTTTTTATCGACGAATTCCTCCGTAATTTTGCCTTGAATCTTCACAAACTTTCTTCCCGATACTTTTAATACTTATGCCCGACGACCTGGCTCTCTTATTCATCAGTGCTAATTGTTTTCCAGACTCCCGAGATCGGATGAATACATAATAATCGAATCATTTCTCCTACCTCCCCCTACTCTTCCATATTTAGAAGTCGCTGTTGCCAAATTAGGTAAAGTTCGCCTTGTAAGGAAAACAAAGAACCGCCCATTGAAGATAGCGGAGACTAAAATTCGTTTTAGTTCAATACGGTGTTGGAATAGTATTTAATAGTAAAAAACCCGCATGCGGAAATGCGGAAAGGTTGAAAAGGTGCCAAATATGGATCGCCTTCTCTTTAGAAGCTGGTCAGGAGGAAGTTTATGGGTTGGCATGTCATAGTTGATTTTCTTTCAATCAGCTGATCGTAAAACCATAAGAGACGAAACGTGAAATGACTAGTAAAGGTAGAAATGCCGTTCGTTTGGAAACGGAAATTGAAAAAAGTCGTGAAGAATCGCGATGGAATCGCGTTATAGAATTAGCTGAACAACTAAAACAAAGATGTCCAACTCAAGGTAAAGTTTTGAGATAATATCGTTCTATTAGACTCTTAATGACTTGCTTTTAAAGCCGGAGATCACTGCATTCTTTTAAGGTTATCTCTTTTGTTTGCTTTTAGAAACGTTAGCAGATTTCCTCCTCGGCGAGGGGAAATTGGAATCTTTTTTAGAAGATAATCCACCAATTGAAGCAAATATATCAAAAGCAAAGAATGGCTTGAATGAGGCAAAGAAGCATTTACTGAATGCCACTACTGAGTTAGGAAAGAAGGTAATGCATGCTTTTCATCTTTCCCACTTTGAATTTATGCATTGTAATATTTCAACAAATGGTCATTCTCTGATCATATCACAAACAAACAAACAATAACTGCAACTAATTATTTCCATAAATGTTTACATATCTTTATTGGGGATGTTTTTTTTTTTTATAAAGCCCTTAAAAACTTTATCTAATAAAAGAACAAAAGGTGCCAGATTATATTGTAAATTATGACCCGAGATTATTCACTCCAAGCTTGAAAAACAATTACACATCAAAATGTTTTTTTTTTTTTAAATAATGTATTTTTGTAATCACTTAAAAAATTAAGCACCTGTCATGTAATTGGCTTTGTTTTCTTTTAGGAAAGAGTTGCTTTAGATGGAAATCTGCTTCTTGGTAAATTAAACTATGCTTGTGGAAAATACAGCGAAGCTTTGATGAATTACACAAATGCCGAATTGGATTCACTCACAGAGAAAGAGCTTCCCAGTCGTGGATTAAAGATTGTGGCTGAATCTTATGCCATTAAGGGTAATTTTTAATTATTTATTTATTTTAGTTTAAATTTTAATAAAAAGATTAAACTGTAAAGGGTTATGCGGTTTAATTATATTCATGTTTTATTTATGACTTAAATTTATGTTTCTTTAGGGTTAATTTATTACTGAAATTTCTATGATTCTTTTCTCTTTTAGGCCTTTGTTTAGAAAAAGTATTGCCAGTTTCCACATCCAAATACAAACATGCAGAACATGTAGAACAAACTACAAAATGTTTTGAGTTGGCAGCAGACCTTACCCTATTATATCTTCAAGAAATGGATAAGCTGCAACAGCAGACCACAACCAATACAACTGGTAACTTATCAAATTTTGATGACATTAAATATTTGTTAATTTTTTTGCCACATAAATTTATTATTTTCCAGGTTCGCATTCACCTCAACCTCCCACACCTGCCAGACAAATTGGTCCGATTCTAGAAACTGCTCTTCAAAGAGCTCCTTTGCTTTACATTCAATCTTCCAAACTGGATCTGGCTGTGACCAGATACAGAAGCATGTTAAGTGCTGTGGAGTCCAGTGCAACTCAGAGTCTCAGGTTAACCCTCACAAAACAGTTAGCTGAAGTATTACTCAGGGGACTCACAGGAGCTATGTACATTCCGCCTGCTCCATCTGTGAAAGGTAACACAATTATCAAACAATGCTTTTTGATGAAATATAAATTCTGAAATTGTGTTACAGCTTCCAAGAAATCACAGGTAAATGTAAGTGAAAGCCCTTGGAAACCACGCCAGTACACCGGGTTTAACCTTTTTATTCCCACAATAGACTATGAAGAGGTTATCTTACTCCTTTTGATAAGTGAAGCAATGGCGGTGCGCGATACGGTTCTCAGTCAGGCACCCGAATTCGAGGAAGCTCGATTGAGAGCCCTGGAAAATGCGAAAGCCATCTATGACCTGTTAGCAGTGGCGGTGATCAGGTGGGGTCAGGCGTCCGTTTTAAACGAAGTGTTCGAAAGAGCGATGAAGTTTTCCTTTGAGGAAAAGCACATATGGATGCAGCATGCGCTGTGCTTGGTCGCCATGGGAAAATACTTTCATGCTTTGGCCGTCCTCAAAGAGGTGAAGAGGCTTTTGCCGGATAAAACCATTCCTTGTTTAATCGCCGCCCGGATTTGTTACGAAAACTTGGAAAGGTAACGCCATTTTAATTTTATTAAAGAAGTATGTGAAAGCCTGAAAATGATGTTTTCCTCGAGCAGACCTAAAGAAGGAGTCGAATGGTGTAAGGAAGCCATAGCCAGGGAATCAGCAAGTGACCAGCATTTAATGTCGAGGTGTTTATTATACCTGGGAATCGGATATCACGTCCAGGCTCAGCAGACATTCGTTCGAATGGAAAAAGAGCAGTTGAATAAGAATGCAAAGACGTATTTCATTAAGTAAGCAAATGCTGAATGCGTTTTCAATCGGGGCAGAATTTGAATTTTTTCTTTTTCAGATCTCTGGAGTGTGACCCAAATGATCACCTGGCAGAATACTATCTGGCTCTCTATTTAGCTTGTTCCTTTCAAATAAAAGAAGCAACTCAACATGCGAAAAACGCGCTTTGGTTCCAACCGGAACACGCTCCCTCCCTTCAGTTGTTGGTTCTATTGCTGACGGCTCAAAAGCAACACGAAGAAGCTTCTAATCTCCTGAGCGCTGCCCTCGAGGAGTATCCAGATGATCTCAATCTCCTGTATATTAAAGCTCACATCGAACTCTATTGCAAAGGCGGAGAAGTTGCCTTAATAACCGCCAAACACATGCTCAGCGTTTGGAAAGTCCTCTACGAAGAGCAGACCGTTGTGGACACCACCGATATGTCAGACAAACGCAGCGACACCAAAAGTACTTTCCAGTTATACACGACAGAAATGTCCGACAAAGATTCCAGTGAGTTTCCTCTAAACATTATTATATTATGTATTTATCAAAATTTAATGGGGGAATTCTAAATACAGGTTCATTACATGCTCAGTCGATAGCCGCGTCAAGAGTCGAACATGCATTATCCGAGGTGGCTTCCTCACTGAGTTCTTTCACTCCGCGGCCAGGACCACAGCGAGCCTGGGTTCTTCAGGTTCAGATCTGGCTGCTACTCGCCGAAATTTACATAGAAATGGACGAACTACAATGGGCTTCCGCTTGCGTTCAGGAAGCGACCACGATTTATCCTCTCTCACATCAAGTCATGTTCACCAGGGGTTTGATTCACGAGCGCAAAAGAGAATTCACAGAAGCGCGACAGTGGTTTCAAAACGCGACCGCCATTAATCCCGCCCACGTGAGAAGTCTTCAGCACTTGGGCTTGATATATCATTACTTGGGGTGTCAAAGGCTTGCGGAGAAGACTCTTCGGGACGCTGCGAGATTAGACCCGAATGCTCACTTAACATGGTATAATTTGGGAATCGTGTTGGAATCTTTGGGCGAACACGAGAGTGCAAGTGATTGCATGGCGACTGCTCTGGAAGTCGAAACTATAAGTCCGTTGTTACCGTTCACGATTATTCCGTTGACTTTCGAATAAATTTTATAATAAAAAAAACTGCTCTTAATAAAGAATATGTTCAGACAAGGCGGGCTTCCTTGGACTGATGTAAGGTACTTAAAAAGAATTTCAGTAAACAAGAAAGCAGTCTAAATAAAATTCCTCCTCAAGTATTATACATAAAAAGCATTTACTAGTTTTTGTTGAAATATATATATGTACGTATATATATATATTCAAAAATTCTGATGGATTCTATTTATGAGATTTGTTGATTTTAATATTTATAAATAAAATTACGGTTAAATTTGATTTGGAAGTTTTGTAAATCCTGTTGTCTCCCCAAACCTTACCTGTTTAATATGATTTTATGTTTTTTTATTTGTGGATTTACTGTCATAATTATATTGTGCTTTTAAATTCAATAATTAAAAGCAATTAAAGTATTCGTCGTTTTAATTTAAACAAATTTGAATGACCATAGACGTAGACCATAGACGGAATACTTGACTAAAATTATACACATCTAAGTCTTCTTTCTGCAGTTAATTTTATTTATAAAATAAGAATAATTTTAATTATATAATTTTATTTGAAGTGAATTAAAAGCAATTTTTGAATTTTAAGAAGGGTAAAGTTTCATGTAACCGAAATCTGGGAACGTTT
Organism: Brueelia nebulosa; assembly: GCA_028293925.1. NCBI lineage: Eukaryota > Metazoa > Arthropoda > Insecta > Psocodea > Philopteridae > Brueelia > Brueelia nebulosa. The sequence goes on along the minus strand of JAQIBA010000148.1, from coordinate 77,010 downwards.
TCGAGAGAATAATAAAATCATAAAAATGGAATTAAGTCAATAAATAAAAATTTTTTAACATATTGTGTAACAATTCTGTATTTTTTTGAAGTTCTAAAATTATTTATCATCTTTAAAATTGGATTAAATAAAGTCATAATTAAAATATTTCTCTCATTCATTCACTGGCGCAGAAATATCGTCTGCTCTTTTGAATTCATGATTTGATAAAAATGGCGTTGAACGCTAGGTAATTGACTGTGATAAATAACCAGGTTTACATTCACTTTTTTGATTTCTAATTGATAAATTAAATTTTAATTACCGTTACAGGTTGTTAGGAAAATCAGTATTCGGTTGTCACGGGATTCGTCCCATATTTGCTTCGCAGTAAGTTAATTTTTTTTTAATGAGTCTGCTGTTAAATATTATTTGTAATTTTGCAGTTTTTAAGTGATGTTGATGTTTTCTTGCTTTTAAAGAATTCGGCCTGTTTCCATACAATATAAGCCGGCGCCAGTACCTGCTGAGGAGGGACACGATGAGAAAAATATGCGCATAGGTCGACCCTTATCTCCTCATATAACGATTTACTATTGGCAATTACCACCCAACCTATCAATAACGCATAGAATCACAGGACTGATACTCACTGGCTATGCCTCCACATTTGCTGCAGTGTCCTTACTTTCAAACAAACCTGTATGTGATGTGATTGCAAATATAAGCCGCTGCTATCCTGAATTCTTCGCCGTGTTCAAAGTGGGTTTGATTTTTCCATTCACCTACCACTTCTTTAACGGAATACGTCATTTGGTATGTTGAAATTATATTTATATGCTCATAGTAGTGATGAGAATTTTCATAATTGCTTAGTAGGAACAGTGAATATTCAACTGCATGCAATAAATCAAATACAATAATATAAATATTAATGTAATGTAAACTTACAGGTTTGGGATAATGCCAAAAGTCTTACTAATAAAGGAGTTTACACTAGTGGTTATATGATGCTACTTGCTGCAGGAGTTTCAGGCTTAGCATTATGTATATTTTAGGCTAGAGAAGTACTTATTTATTAATTAAATGCTGTAGAAAGTAATTTGACCAATCTTCATTGTTATCATAATATCAGGTATTTCTCAATAAGTTTTATTGCTTTGCAGGAATTTGGCCGAGTATATCTCAAGTATTTCACTAAGGCAATTAAAATAAATGCTCTTTTTAAAAAAAAAATGTATTACAAAATATTTTTAATTATTTATACTGTGATATATACATTGAAGTCACATAAAAATGTATTATTTGAAGTCTAACTTTATATCAATTAATTGAAATTGTTGCCTTAGAATATAATTTGATGTTTGAAAACTATTTTTTTTTTATAAATGTATACTACAGTAGTCATCAAAAATTGTTACAAATTTTTGTTATAAATAATGATTTCATAATTAGGCTATATGAATTCTTGTATTCAGTTAATTTCCATCTGTAATCACTTTGTACATCTCAGCAATCATATTATGGTGAAAATATACCGCAAATGCTCTACTTGACTAATTGTATATCATACAGTAATCCCACCTTTTTTTATTCCAGATATGGGATACAGGAAAAGCTCTCTCTCTGAAAGGAGTTTATATAACTGGTTATATAATGTTACTCTGTGCAATCACAGCTTTTGCTGGTCTTTTTTATTTTTCTGAAGAACACAAAAGAATTGAAATGGAAAGGAAGAAAGCTGAAGAGGCAGCCAGACTCAAAGCTCTTGAAGAGCAGGAAAAACTTAAAAAGAAAAATGTCAAAAAGAAAAAGTAAATGTGATGTTATTAAGAAACAGGTGTTTTGTAAAAGTTGTCAACTAATTCCCTCAAACATGTATATTTATATACTTATATTCTGTTAAATTTTCATTATTTATTATAAATTGGCCAAATTTTATATTTTTCAGTTTTTAGCATTAATATTTTTAGTTCAGACGTTTAAATTGAAAAAATGTTTTCCTTTTAATTTGTATTCTTTTTAGGAACAAATGGGGAAAATTCAGGTAATTATTTAGACTTTAAAAAAATCTTTATTTAAAAAATACACTTCTTAGGTCCGTCGTTTTAAATTTAAAATAAATGCGTGATTTTTTAATTAAAATCTGAATTAAAAAAACGTTAGGAATCAGTGAAGTGAAATTACAAAGCGTCCGGTGTAAATTGCTTTCAAATAAGTAACAACTATTGTCAATTGGGCTTTTTAAACTGTTGCATATTACAGTTTCGTGAAGATATATCTTAAGTAAACAACAATTTCTGATAAGTAAAGGGTTTAGAAGAGGGAAATAACAAACGCTTGTAATTTTTTTTCCCGACGGTTCTGCAAAATATTTGTTAAAGTCTTCAAAACGGATTCTACATCTCAACCGACTAGCGTAGTACTCCGATTGTCCAATCGCATAGTTCATTTGTGGCGTCTTTCGTAGGAGTTGTTTGTATTTTGTTGAACTTCAAGGTATTTATACATTCTTTTGCTAGTTCTTTCAAATATCAAAGTGATTTTATAATGAGGAGAAAGTGATTTTTCGCTGTAAACTCATATTCAGCCAGAAAAACGACTAATTAGGATCTCCCGCCATGCGGTGTTTACGCTTCTCAATAGCAAGCTTCTCCACTTATCAAGCTTACTGGTTCCAGTAATTCATCGAAATTCGCCGGCTTTATTTATGTGTTTGTTTATAATAAACTCTGCGATTGATAAGGGCGGCATTTCATACACATTCATTTGTTTATTTGCCCGGATAATTATTTAAGGATTACGTTAAAAGAAAGGACGCGCTGTGTTTTGCGTTCGCTGAATCGATGGAATTTTATTCATAAGCAGTTGAAATCTCCAATTTAAATTTTTCCCTCCATTTCTTAAAAATAATTTAATCATACAGTAAGTTTAAAACAAGATTTGTAATTTTTATTTTTTGAAGTTTTCGAAAACGAAATTTCGTTTCACTTGAGATAAATTTAGAAAAAAAATGGAATGAAAGCCGGTTACAATATCATCCGTTGAGTATAAAATTAGTCGGTTTTTGACTAATCTGAGGAGAATTGAAAAACGATAAGATTATAATTTGGAAAAGAGGTTAAATGCTTAAATCTCAGTTTGTGCTGACAGCCAAATTCCTCCACTCATATGCATAAGGGTTTTACTTTATAACGCCCAGGGAAAGTTATATTTTATTATTACTAATCATATAACTTTAAATAATTCCAGAATGGTAAAAGCAAAAAAGAGTGTGGTGAGAGATACATCACCAGAAAGTGAGAATGAATCAATGAAAAAACCAGCAAAGTCAAGAGGGAGACCAATGACAGCAGCTGCCAAAAAGAGGAAACCATCACAATCCAGGTCCAAAAGCAGGTCCAGGAAAGCAGTCACTGAGACAAAGTCAAGAGGGAGATCCAAAACCAGGTCCAGGTCCAGGTCCAAATCGAAATCGCCCAAAAGGCGAGGAAGACCGAGGTCGCGATCGCACTCTCGCTCTGAGAAGAACACCCCCATGACCCGCGCTAGGGGTAGAAGCAGAAGCAGAAAACTCGAAACGGCTATTTTGAACGAAATAATCGACATTACCGAGCAGAAGAAACCAAACCTAAGTAAGTGTATGAAATCAGATTTTCCTCTTAATGGAGTTTAATGAAAATAATTTAAATAAACAGGCTACAAAGATGTCCTCCATGATGACTACATAGCAAAGGAATCAAAACTGAATGAAATCATCAGGCGAAGCATTTCGAGGGAATTATCCCAGGAGAAGACAAACGCTTATAGAGTACCACAGCATACCTCATTACTGAAAAACCTAAAAGAAGTAGAACCTAAAAATATCGATGGGATGACCAGTAAAGATCCGCTTCTTTCTCTGCCCAGAAAGAGGCGATCATTCTCATTCTCTGTACCGCAATGGATGACGGCAATGTGCGGTTTGATTGCATTCCCATTAATAATTTTGTGTCTGCATTTGGCGTGCAATCGAAATCAGTGCACTGTTTCTAAATTTCACATCCCCCGAAATTGGAAATACTATCTGAACACAGAAGCCGCGGCTATTGTAACCGGATTCGTTTTGGTACAAAGTCTTCTCAGTCTTCTGCCCATAGGGAAACGCGTTGATGGTCCGCCAGGGATAAATGGCACTCTGCAGTATCGCTGTAATGGTGAGTAGTCAATAATAAGTGTCTGTGATTTTCACAATTCTCATACGATTGTTCCTTCTGACAGGTTTACTCAGCACATTCCTCACAGTGGGCATTGTGGGTGGATTGTGGCATTACAAATTCCCGGTCACGATGGTTTACGACAAGTTGATTTCACTGCTGATATCGTCCGTCATATTGTCCTATGTCCTGGGTTTGTTTTTGTTCATAAAAGGCGGCAGAGCACCCGTACCGGGATTAAATGCAGCAGGGATAGTCGGGAGCAGACTTCATCAGTTTTTTGTGGGGAGAGAGTTGAATCCTTTGCTTTTCAAAAAGCTCAATTTGAAAACATTACTGCTGAGGACTTGTCTCAATGGAATGGTGAGCTTTCCTTTATGATTTCTCCTCTTTGTGTTTTACGAACAAGATTTTGTTTGTCCACAGCTTGTCCTGAACGGGCTTCTCGCTTTGAAAGCTTATGAAGCCAAACGGGAAATTTCCTACGCGTTGCTGACGTGCATAGTGTTGACCGCACTTATCGTCATCGACTTCTTCTGGTTCGAGAATTCATTCCCGTTGACGTTCGAGGCCATGTACCAAGGAACGGGCTGCTCTCTCGCTCTTAATTATCTACTCTACCCCTTTCTCCCGGCTCTCATCATAAAGTACATCATTCAGCACAAAGTCGAACTCCCCGTGTGGGCTTCTGTTGCCATTTTGGTCGGTTACACCATCGGTTTCGTCATAAGCAGAGCGAGCAATTTACAAAAGGCGGATTTCAGGAGATTTCCCCTCAATCCTGCGCTCACACGTGAGTATACAATGAATTGTTCACGTTCGAACGAACACAGGTTCCGCGCTGACAATTTCTTAGGTGGAGTTAACGCTGATTGACAGAGCGTGTCTGCGTTCGAAAGAGGGTGGTTTTAATATTTACCTCGATCGAGTATGAACTCGAATAAAAAATGAATATTGAAAAACGTTTTATTTGCAGAGTTGGAAGCAATATCAACCAACCGTGGGAAAAAGCTTCTGGTCGCGGGGTGGTGGGGCTGGGTCCGGCATCCAAACTATCTGGGCACCATCATCCTTCACTGGGCCTGGGCATCGGCTTCCGGTATGTCAGCGGGGTTTTCGGGGTACACTGCGATCACAAGCAGAGATTGAATTAACTCACGTTTTGTTTTCACAGGTTACAGTCACGTAATTCCCTATGCCGTGCCGCTAATAGTGACAGTATCGCTAATGCTGAGGGCGAAGCGAGTCGACTCCTTTTGCAGTCAGCGGTACCAGTCCGCCTGGGAGGAGTACTGCAGGAGAGTCCCGTACCGCATATTCCCCCGGGTGTACTAAGCCGGGGATGGGAATGAAGTTGCGCGGCCTGTTTTGATGCAATATAAAAGACAAGGAATCGTGCTCACTAGGTTAATTACAAGGATTGATCTCAATGGCAATCAGGAGACGATTTATGCATGAGAATGGGCAGTCGTAAGAATGATTTTACCCCATTGACAGTTTCTAATGTGTGATTTTAATCTAAAAACTCGAAATTCGATGAAAATATGTTATCTTTTCTTTTTTTTGAATGTTTAGCATCCAAATTACCGCCGATCAAAGGCGTGTGGAAATGTTAGTTCGAGACAAAACTTTTTAATTACTCCAATCAGTATAAATTGGTGCCAAATTCTCATCGTTTTAGCAATAGGCATAGTTGGATGTGCCATTTTTTTTTTAATTAGATAATTTAGCGCTTTCCAGCGATGAGAACGAAATCGAATGCAGGTTGACCGAAAGACTCCTCCCCCCTTTGGCCTGGAGTTTTCCCTTCCCTTAATCCACTGCTCCCGATAAATGACGTTTGAGAGTTAACCCGTTGACTGCCACCGTACGAGATATCTCGTAGTGGGATTTTTCATACAGAAATTTTAGCATAGGACTTTGATACAGAAATGTTAGCACAGGAACTTCATACAGAAATTTTATACAGTAACCCCAGCTACGCCATATCTCGTAGTGGGATTTTTTATACAGTAATGTTATTACAGGAATATGATACAGAAATGAAGTACAGAAATTTTATACAGTGACGCCATCTCGTAATGAAATTTTTTATACAGTAATTTTATACAGAAAAATGAGCACAGGAACTTGTTACAGAAATTTCGGCACAGAAATGTTATCCAGTAATCCCGGCCACGAGATATCTCGTAGTGGGATTTTTCATACAGAAATCTTAGTACTGGAATTTAATACAGAAATTTCACAATTTTTATACAGTAACGTTCACGATGAGAACACCAACTCAAAACTGTCTCTCACAGTCGGACGGTGCGGTCATTATCGCACTCCCGCTACAATACAGAATTTTATACAGTGACGTCACCTACGAGATATCTCGTAGTCGAATTTTTGATACAGAAATTTTATTCAGTGTTGAACACTCATTACAGGTATGAGTTATCTGGTAGTTTTTTTTGTTTTAATAAAAATTGCAACACTGTATGGGTAACTTAATATAATTATATTTTGTATTGTTAAAAATAAAACCTCCGCACCCAGGGCAACTCGCTCTAAATATGTCTGGCGGTCAGTGGATTAACGGGAACACAAAACACAGTGCAATAATGCCGGTCTTCGGTGACAACCTGTGACCCCCCCGCGTGCCCCCCCCTCTCACCCCCGCTCGTGCCTTAGCATTACTTCACATGAGGAGGGGGTAAAATCATGCTTTTTCCAAAATTTAACATGTAGAAAGACTTGAGAAAATTTTTAGTGTGACCAAATATTATTTAAGGAAATATAGTTTGTAATTTAATTTTGTAATTAAAGGTTTGACATGATCGTAGGTAGCGTAATTAATCAGGTTGGAATTGTATTGTGATGACCGGAACTCGCGGCCAAATATACTCTCACTCGAATGGATTTTTCGGCCATTTTGTTCCGGTTTCACATTTAACCTGAGATGGTAGTTTTATTAATAATAATAATAAAAAAATTGTTAAATTTAGATTAGCGTTAGGAAATAAAAACAGGTCAAAGGTATGATTAAGGTTTAAGGAAACGGTTGACTTTCGGGCGACATTCATATCTGCGACTGTATGAAGTGCAAGAGTGTATAATCGGAGTGATGTAGTTGTAAATGGCGGAACGAACGCCAGTTCCAAACGCAGTGTCAGATCGATTTACAGTTACAGTAAATTTACATTTCAGGTTTTTGACGATTTGAATTTGGGATTCACAGTGGACCTTCTCTCATTTCACACAAATGGCGACACCAAAGACGTAAACAATTCTCTCTCTGGTAACGACGAGAGGGTTCACTGTGTCCTCTTGTTGAGCTTGGTTCGCGCCGAGTATTGAAATCTAATGTGAGATGATTTTGTAAAAATGTTTTTCTTGAATTTTTTTGTATCAGACTCAGATTTTAATGGTGAACTTTAAAAAAAAATTTAATAATAGAGAGTTTATTATTATAATACATTTATACATTGGAATTGGCGAAATTATTTTTTGATTTTTACCCAAATTTCGTGGAAACGGAAGCCCCCATAACTTAATTAGAAGTTCCTCGGGTGAATTTTTTCCAGTTCGGTTTCAGGTTTTCAATAAAATTTCACTTCCCCCGAAATAAATTTAATCCATAATATATTCTCACATTAAAATTTATATATTTTTAAATATTTAAAACTGTATCTTCGCTTTATTGTAAACATAACTTAAACACTTTGACTAAAAAAATAATTTATCTTAATCCTAAGCTCCTGGAGGTAATTTTAAAACACAAAACCAACAGATAATTTTAATTGGCCAAATACAGCTGCAGAAGCGACCAGAAATGTTTGATGACTTTAGATTTTGAGGGTCGCCATTGTAACTTTTGTATTATTTTCGAGATAAAATAGTACTATAATGATCTCATCGGACATAAATACAAATTAGAGAAGAAATGGGGTTACAGAACTTTTTGAGAATTGACCAATGGCCACTAATTCCTCTCTAACTTTTTAATTTTAAACATATTTTGCATTATTTCTTCACTTATGGGTAAAACAATGAATGAGTGACCTCAGCAAAATCAAAAAGCCAATATTTAGGAGTGACAGAAGCCATTATTGCACTGTTTTGTGTGCAATTAAAAGCAGAATAAGGCGAACATTATTTCACCATTTAAAATTTTTACTCACAGAAATTTGGTAATACCCAAAAAACAGTTTTCATCAAAAATTTTTCAAAGCAACAAATGCTGCTGTATTGAAAGAGAGCTTTCTTTAGAATTTTGATGAAAACTGTAATATTCCAGAGATCAGCCATGTTCAACTGAACTTTGAGGTGAAAATAAATATGTGGTTATGTTTAGGTTTTGTGCTTTACATCATTGCATTGGGGGAAGTGAACTGAATCCCATTAAATCCATACCCCAAACTTATCTGTGCTGCCTGAGGGAAAACAGTTGAACATATCTGCTCTAGATAATATCCAGAAAGTCTTAAACTAAAACATCATTTAACTAAAGTTGGAAGAAACATTGCTACTGCGGTAATGGATGACATAATCATATTGATCAAAGCCAACTTTTTGAGACATAAATGTCATGAGAATACAATGTATAATCACTGTAATTAATTAAAGCTAATAAATTAATAAATAAGTTAAGTCTGAAATAATTTACAATTAATGAAAACAAAGCAGACTATTTGTTCGGAATGTCAAAAAGCCATCTATGGAGTAAAAATGATTTGTGTCACAATTCCAAATTATAAACAGAATGGAGAAGGAAACTACTGTCTGCAATGCAGTCAGGCTGATGAGAAATTACAGAGAAAGTATTGTATGGACGCTAAATACAAATAGTGTTTAACATATGAATAAATAAATAACATATCACATACGACATAAGCAGTCTGACTGTCTGCCTCCTTGTCCCTCTCTGTGAAGGTGTCTGGATTTTGAATCACCATACTGTATGCCAGATCCTATTCTGTCTGGCTCAAGCTCTCCTACCTCTATCTTGGCTAATATTGATTTTGAACATTTCAAGAAGGCCTCTTCCACACTTTCACCAGTTTTCGCACTCGTTTCTAAAAACATCAATTCTGAAAAAGCAAATCAAAATCTGTGTGAGAGTTTTGTCAGCAGTGTTTTCAGCATTTATTGTATTTTCAGCTCACCATTCTCCTGTGCAAACTGACTCGCTTCCAGAAATGTCACTTCTCTTTCCTTATCTAAATCTTTTTTATTTCCTACAAGTAATATTACAATATTTGGGCTTGCTAGAGTCTTTGCATCAGACAGCCATGTTGAGAGTGCATTAAATGAATCTCTACTTGTTATGTCATAAACAAGAAGTGCTCCTGCAGCTCCTCTGTAATATCCTTTTGTTACAGATCTGAACCTTTCTTGGCCGGCAGTATCCCATATTTGAAGTTTAACACATTTGCCCCCAACATTCACTATTTTTGAACCAAATTCAACTCCAATTGTATAACTGCTGTCTTCTTTAACTGATAAAATAAATTAATTCAGTTAATAACTAAATATTAATTTTCTCCGTGTGAATAACTCAAAACTGTAATATCTGCCTTTTCATAAATTATTTTTCAAGAGTCACAAATTGACTCATAAATAATCTTCAAATTCCATTCATGTTATTAACAATAAACTTCTGCATGCAAATATCTAAAAATGTTTTCTTAATGCGTAGAATTTAAAAATGAAACAAAACATCAATTTAAAATTGGGTCTGATACAAGTGTTTTTCTCGAAAGAATTAATAATTTCGGGATAAAACCCTATACTTACATTGATTTCTAATAAATTGATACAGCAAACAAGATTTTCCACACCCTGCACTTCCTATGACGAGAAATTTAAAAAGGTAGTCTGGAAATAAAAGATGGTGTTACACTTACGACAGTCCGTCTGTCAAAATTAAAACAATTACGGACAGCTCCGCTTACCGTAAGACTCCGACATTATTTTACTGAAAAAAGGAAATTGATTCACTTAAAGAATGAGCATTTTTTTTGTTGTTGAAGTGTTTACTGAAAATGTGAACCCCAGAAAAGAATCGAAAACATCTTAACGCATTGTAAACATAAAGAGAAGTGAATGCACCACGTAACAGCCCTCTTGAGTTTTCCGAATGTTTTGTAAATCTTGAAGGCCGCGATCGAAGCAGAAGATAACGGCCGAATTACGGTTTTAACGCTCAGCCGAATTTCACCCAAAATTCCATTCCATAAACTTTTTTTTTCTTTAATTTTATCTTACAATTTTATTCATTTTTTAAATAAATATTCTGAAGTTTGGTTAAACGCGGGCCATAATTAATTCCTTCCATGATCGATTTCCCTCTTAAAAATCATGCGCGATTCTTATCAACGGAAAAAATTCCGTTGCTAAGCACAAAAAATTAAAAATACGGAGGTATTTCTTACGTGATAATGTCTTGCGATTGTAATCATCTCCAGAAGAAACTACAGAAACTGCAAAAGAAATATGCGACGTTGAGAAAAAATCACAAAAAATTACTAGGTAGGCTTTTTAACTAAAAACTTTTTCATCCGACGAATTTAAGAACAATTAGATTTTCTTATAAATTAGAATTTCACCGAAACAGCATCCCTTTTAAAAATTTTATTTTATTTAATTCTTTCATTTTTTGTAGGTTTGACAATTTTCCTTACGGACGCATTGGAGGAACTTGTAAAAGGAGGAGCGAAATCTGGAATAAATGACATACTGTTAACTTGCTCTTCTCTTTATCCAGATTTATTCGAAAATGGAAATGTTAATAATGAAGAAATGGATAGTTTAATAATTCCACCGGAAGGCAATCCTACACTTATAATAGATGAGACAGAGAAAGTATCTGAAACAGTAACGGAATCAGACAGAGAATATTATGAAGGATTTATGGCTAGACCCAGAATTCCAAGGACCCCACAAGTCTAAAAGTAAAAAAGTTTTTGTAGGCCTTATGACTGTTCTAAATTTAGTCTTAAATTTGAAACCTTAGTTGAGTTACTGATTTAAGTTCCATGACTTTAAGCAGTCATAACTTTGTTATGTCTTAGCTGTTATCAGTCAAATTTAGTCATAACTTAAAACAAAAAAGGATACAGAAAAAAGTTCTGATTATTTGGTCGTTCTTTTTTTAACTCAGAAAAAATGGAAAAAGAAAGTTAGCAATTATTTTTTTACACTTAAGTTTTATTTTTTAAAACGACCTTTCCAGTTTTAATGAAATCTAATTTGTTAAAATAAGTTTTAATTACCTCAGAAATAATAATTTGTCTTTTTTAAAAGTAAATTTAAATTTCGGAAAAGATAAGTATCACAAAGCGGTTAATGGGATTATTATCTGGAGACAATTGGCAGCACTGCAACGCGCCATAATATTTACCGTTATAAAAGCATCCTCCATTTTTTCCCCGGAGTGAGATATACATTAATGGCTTTAGTTTTATATTGTACATCTGCTGTCCTAATTATTTTCACTCATAAAGCATAAATGATAATTGAGTTTCCAATTTCTTTCTCTGCAAGTTTTACACTGTCTGAAAAAAATACCCGCTTAGGATAAATTTAATATGAGTAAATATTGAAATACTGAACTTTTATTCTTCAAAGAAAAGGGAATTGTTCTGTAATCAACCTGATTCGGAATCATGTTGAAATCTGCATTTTTTCGGAGTTTTTAACTCTCAGTTTAACCGTCATCCTACAATTCGTAACCTTAAGTTTCCGCAATATCCAATTTCTTGCAGATAAACCAAAAAGGGCGTTTAACTGGATCATAAAACTTGAATTTGAGTGCAGGTGGCACTCGTATTAAAAAATCAAATGAGTCACAGTGAATGACTCATAGCCATATTGGGAAGAAATGTTAGTCACGCGAACACATATAACGATCTGAGATTAACCCCTTCACATTTCGACCAATCAGAAGCTCGCATTGTGGGACGCCACAGAAGTTATAAATACGGGTTGGACAAACTCAATTCTCACTGTTACTGTTTTGCGAAGTTCATTGAATACTTCAATAAACATTTTTACTCTTTTTAAGTAGAATCTCCACTCAAAAAAACTAACAAAAATGGTGAGTTTTAATTAATTTTTGTGTTTGAATACTCTTTTAATTACGGAATTGACGTTTTGAGTTAAATCTAACGGTTATTTTAAAGTAATGTTACCGGGTGTTTAACGTTCATTTATAAAGTCAACGCCCAGCCACGTTTTCTTTATTATGAAATTTAAATTCGATTATGATTTACATAGAAAGGAATTTCTTTAATAGAAAGAATCTTAAGAGAATTTACTTATAATTATCAAAACAGGTGCAGTGGAATGACCTGACCTCAAATTAAGCCATTGTTGGTTATGTGAACAGTAGTTTTCTTCTAAGAGTTATTGTTTTTTCCAATTAATCCAGAGTGTGCAGTTATCTTTTGTTTTTAATTACAGCGTGAGTGTATCTCAGTTCATGTTGGACAAGCTGGTGTTCAGATTGGTAATGCTTGCTGGGAGCTGTACTGCCTTGAGCATGGAATCCAACCTGATGGTCAAATGCCATCAGACAAAACCATTGGAGGTGGAGATGACAGCTTCAACACATTCTTCAGTGAAACTGGTGCAGGAAAGCATGTGCCAAGAGCAGTGTTTGTAGATCTGGAGCCAACTGTTGTTGGTGAGTTACTGATTTTGGGGTATTTTTTGGTTCGGATTAAAAAGTCAGCATTGATGATGTGGGTTTTGTGTGTATTTCAGATGAAGTTCGTACAGGCACCTACAGACAGTTGTTCCATCCTGAACAGCTTATAACTGGAAAGGAAGATGCTGCCAACAACTATGCTAGAGGTCACTACACCATTGGAAAGGAGATCGTTGACCTGGTTCTTGACAGGATCAGAAAGTTGGCAGATCAGTGCACAGGTTTACAAGGATTCCTCATTTTTCATTCATTTGGAGGGGGCACTGGCTCAGGTTTCACATCTCTTCTTATGGAGAGACTCTCTGTTGACTATGGGAAAAAGAGCAAGCTTGAATTCGCCATTTATCCGGCCCCGCAAGTGTCCACCGCCGTCGTTGAACCATACAACTCCATCCTGACCACCCACACCACTCTGGAACACTCCGACTGCGCTTTCATGGTCGACAACGAAGCCATTTATGACATCTGCCGCAGAAATCTCGACATTGAAAGACCCACCTACACCAATTTGAATCGTTTGATCGGTCAGATTGTTTCCTCCATCACAGCTTCACTCAGATTCGATGGAGCTTTGAACGTCGATCTCACAGAGTTCCAAACCAATTTGGTGCCATACCCCCGCATTCACTTCCCATTGGTCACCTACGCCCCTGTCATTTCCGCCGAAAAGGCGTACCACGAACAGCTGTCAGTGGCCGAAATCACCAACGCTTGCTTCGAACCTGCCAATCAGATGGTCAAATGCGACCCCCGTCATGGGAAGTACATGGCTTGCTGCATGCTGTACAGGGGAGACGTCGTCCCCAAGGACGTGAACGCCGCCATCGCCACCATCAAGACCAAGAGGACGATTCAGTTCGTGGACTGGTGCCCGACTGGTTTCAAGGTCGGTATCAATTACCAGCCACCGACTGTTGTCCCCGGTGGTGACCTCGCCAAGGTGCAGAGGGCAGTTTGCATGCTGTCGAACACGACGGCCATTGCCGAGGCCTGGGCTCGTCTCGACCACAAGTTCGACCTGATGTACGCGAAGAGAGCTTTCGTTCATTGGTACGTCGGGGAGGGGATGGAAGAGGGAGAGTTTTCCGAAGCTCGGGAGGATTTGGCCGCTCTGGAGAAGGACTACGAAGAAGTTGGTATGGATTCGGTCGAGGGAGAAGGAGAAGGCGGTGACGAGTATTAAATCCTTTTGAAATAAACGCATTTGGTCGAGAGAATATTTGTATTTCATTATTACTATAAGCTTCGCCTTTCCACCACCAGATGTCTCTGTTATACAGTGAGGATTAATTGACAATAAACAGTGACATTAATTAGTCATTCTACTAAACATTTTCAAGCATCATCTCATTACATTAAAGCTTAAATGAGGAAGATTAATTAGTTTAAATAGTTATTTTGAATTTCTATTCAAGATTTTTATTTTGAGGCAAAAATCAACAAATTTTTCAATGGGAATGACAATTTGTGGTTTTCAGTATTGTCTTAAATTCAGACTGTTTCATTGCACACATTTATGCTCCCCAACGGATCTTTGGCTTATATTTCCTTTAAATTTCAAAAAGGCACTTCAGTGAACATTTGCTTCATCTGCAGTCTTTATCTCCCTTTATCTCCCGCTCGTTGAGATGAGCTCTCAGCGCTTTCTAGCAGGTCCTTCAATCCTTTGATTCTACTTCTAAAACAGAATCATTTTTACAGGACGGGTTTGATTCCCTTTCGACCCGTTTCTCATCCGATATCGGATTTTTCAAAACACTTTGACTAAATGACTCAAAATGTTTGAGAAATTCGCTTCAGGTGATTCTCTCTCCCCGAGAGAAAACCTTCACTTGAAATTAAGTAAATTTCTCGGTCGAATGAATTTAGGGGATGGCGGACACAGGGGTGGTTTTCCCTGGACTCGCCGATTCATCCCTCCGAGGTTTCATTTTGACGGGCGTGGGCTGATGTCCCTGCGGCGTTTTTATCTCATGCGTGTACTTCTGAGCGTTGCATCCCGGCTTTTCAAGTCGAGCTTTCTCCGGATTAATGTCGAACGATTCCTCATCCGATTGCATAAGGAAAAACACTCCGAAGTTCAATTGCGGGATTTCGTAGAACACCGTCAGTGTGAATATCAGGAAAATCAATCCGCCGTATAAATAAACTGTAAGAGCAAACAATCAGTTGGGTTGCAGTGGTCGTCTGGAGTGATACTGCTTACCTGTCGTTAGTACTTTGTATAGGGATCGATTCTCCTGCGTTGGGGAGTCCCCCGGCACGTAGTCGCCCAGTCCGATTGTCGTCAGGGAAATAAAGCAATAATAGACGGCGTCAAACATGTCCCAGTCGGGCTCCAAATAAGTGAAGATGGACGCCGGTATCATCCAGACGAAGACGACCAAGAGGGTGAACAGTATGAGAAGATGTAACACGCGGATGTAGAACGGCTGGTACAGATGATCCAGCTTGGAGTGGAGGTACTCCAGGAGACGAGTGGAAGGTACCATAAGTCTGTCGACGAGTGCCGTGAGGAGCATCATGGTGAGGGGAATCCCGAGGACTCCCAGGATCATGCAAAAGCATTTTCCGGCTTTCGAGATGGGAGTCACGTGGCCATAACCTGAGGAAACGAACTGTTGATTGACGTCCCCCACTTATCTTATCGGCGATATGAGCACTACGTGCGAAACTTCTTACCGATAGTGGTAACCACGGTGCTAGAGAAAAAGAGTGACTGACCAAAGCTCCAATTGGGTTCCCCCGATGCGTTCCTCACGGCTGAGACTCCTTTGCTGTTGGCGGTCAATACCAACTGGATGAGGTCCTCCAAAGCTTGATCTGAAAAGACAGAAAGCTCTAATACACTGATGATAATATGGGGGCCAAAGTTGAGTTTGGTGTATTTCGCGGGATACAACGTACGCAAAAATTAAATATGGATTTTAAAATTAGTTTTTACTCTTTCTTCTTATTTTTTATTTTTCTCATTTCCTCCTTTTCTCTTTTTCTCTTTTATATCCTTTACTCTTTTACTCTTTTTCTTCCCTTGCTCATTTTCTCTTTTTCTCTTTATCTCATTTTCTCCATTTGTCCTTTTCTCATTTCCTCTTTTTCTCTTTTTCTCCTTTTCTCATTTTCTTCCTTTTCTCTTTTACTTTTTTTCTCATTTCTTCTTTTTCTCTTTTTCTCATTTCCTCCTTTTCGCTTTTTCCCTTTTTTATCCTTTTCTCTTTTACTCTTTTTCTCATTTCCTCCTTTTCTCTTTTTCTCTTTTTCTCCTTTTCTCATTTTCTTCCTTTTCTCTTTTTTTCTTTTTTTCTTTTTTTCTTATTTTCTTCTTTTTTCTACATTCATGCTCTTACGGTTATTGCCTTTGCCTCTTTTTTCCGGCTTTACCCTCTTTACATTTTTATGCAAGCAGTCCTTTTGACTTCTATGGCTTCTGTTCTAAAAAAGAAGGGAAACTCAAAGTGTTTAAGAAAACATTAAAAGTCACAATAAATGAATAAAAACATTTAAATACGATATAACGTTGGGAGGTCAAAATGACCGCTTTACGCATTCGAATGGATTCGAAAGCGTTCGCGTAAATTTAAAATTTTTCCGAAAGGTAAGAAAGAATTTAAAATGACCAAATACGTATGTGAATATAGGAATAAAAGAGCGGGCCACATGCAACGCCTTCACGGGCCGGAGATTGGCCATCACTGCTCTAATGCAATAAAGACGTTGATTATCTCTTTGAGAAATCGCAAAAGGGGGAAAGAAAAGGGGTGCAAAGCTCACTTATTGGCACCGATAAAAACCTAAACAGAGGCGCCTCCCACGAATGTTTTATCTACTTTCTCTGTATTTTCTCCTCTTCGGTGGTTTCACATCCTCTTCTGTATCTAATTAAAATTTTACGGCTTTAATTCCGGTTCTAAAACGCGTGATTCCGCGTCCGAAACGCACGAAACTGTATTATTTACCACTCGGAGTATCCGTAATCGTTTTATTCCCACTTTCCCAGTGTGCTTTTAGAGCTTTTTATTTCTCTAAAAAATTTCACTCCTTTTTTTTTTTTTTAAATAAAATCCGGAAAGATTTTCCACTTTTCTCCCGGAAGAGTCGATTTTAGTTGTGACATTTTGTCACTTAACGGGAAAAGACAAATCCCTCTCAGATTTTGAATAATACAAAAGCGAAAGAAGAAAACGGATTAATTTTAGAAAATTTTCTTCCCGGATTTATCAGTGGGCGGAGTTGAAAGTTAAAATTTTATCGCCACGGTTAATTTCCTTTGAGAAATAAGACTCGTATGATAGTGAAGAATTAGAGATAAGAGGAGAAAACTCCGAGGGAGAAGTTTCCCCCCGAGAAAGGGGTTTTTTTACAACTTGGGGATGACCTCAGTTTCAATATTTTCTCGGGAAATATCGGGATTACATAAATTCCGCCTGAGAATTGGGATTGGGGGTTCAAAGGGGAGCATTTGAGGGCATTTTATTATTTTTTACAACTCCGGAAGGGCAAAAGCTTTCAAGAGATGAGGTTACAACCTACCTCTTACACAGGAGTTTTCCTCCAAAAACTCCCTTCTGGCGAGTACCACCGACTGTCTAAGATCGTCTTCTTCTGGAGCTTCCAGAACGGTGAATATCAGTCCCCCGGTGGCGAGGAACACCCCGTAAAATACTAAATACAGACTGAGGAGGAATGTACTCCTTCGTACTCCCAAAACCTGCTTCACGGTTTCCTCCGATTTTTTAGCTATGAGCGGTCTTTTCTCGTCGATTTTGCTGTAGCTCGGTGGCGCGGATTCGTAGTATTTTTTAACCGTCATTTTTGCTCGATCACGAAAAGAAATAAAATACTCGGTCGTCGAGAAGCTGTCCACCAGACGAATACTTTCCAACAGGAGATTGTGGCGTTGAACAAACAAAATTACAATTAAAAAACATTGCATATGATTAATTGTAATCCGCTTAACGTAATGTTCAATGCATAAACAATAAGACTAAAACCGCTACATGTCGTTCGATTCATTTTGTGTTTGAAGGATGAAGTCTTAAGGTCGGAAAACCGGAGAAAACCGACGACCGATCCAGAAGCCTTCGATGAGGCATACACATATGCTCTCTCACCTTCCACTGCATCCAATCATTGTTGACTAAGTGAAAGCCTGCACCAATGACTGATTGCTCACACGAAAACGACTTTAGATAAAATATATCAAATTTGATCGTTGGACTTTTCGTCACGTGACTTTTCTATTTATTTCTGCACCCGACTGCGATTCGGCTTTGTCACAAAATCGACCATCAGACTGCATAGTCCAGTCAAATTAGACATTCAAGATTACATAAATTCCTGAGAACGTGCAAACTTGGTCAAATTGTTCAGAGTATAATTATATACAAAAAGTCGGGAAAAAATGGCCAAAAAATTAGTTTTTCGTCATTTTCAGCAAAACCGTAAGTTTTATCGTAAAAATCAGGTCAGACAAAAATTGTAGAGAATAAAATTATCTACAAAAAATGTCTTAATACTTTTCTTCCTAAGAGTCGCCGTTTCTGAGATATAACGATTCAAAAAGTTGAAAGAGTTGTAAAAATTATCCATAAAAAGTTTTCAATTTTTTTAAGGTCCCATAACTTTTTTTCAAAGCAACCAATTTCGTCCAAATTATGTATGTTTATAGATCAACATTAGGGCTTCAAAATGAACCATTTTTGACGTTTGTAGCGTTAAAACTTCGGAGGCTATGGGCGCTCAAAGTTGTAGAGAAAACACCATTTTAGCCATCTTTGAATCTCTTTGAGGCCAAATATCAAAATAGTGTCATTTCGGATTTCTTTCGAACTTGGCCCGTTTGAAAGGGCAAATTTTAAGCTTTTGAACGCATCCGGTTTGATTTTGTAGAAACCATCCTGAGTGGATAAAATTGGCCCGCAAAAGTCGTCCATATTAAAAATGGCCACAAATGTGTCATCCAACTTTTTGAATCGTTATATCTCAGAAACGGTGACTCTTAGGAAGAAAAGTATTAATACATTTTTTGTAGATAATTTTATTCTCTACAATTTTTGTCTGAGCTGTTTTTACGATAAATCTCACCGTTTTGCTGGAAATGGTAAAAATAACCCCTCTCCATTTTTCCCGGAATCGGATTTTGTAGGACTTCTGACATTTTATGTATAATTATACTCTGAACAATTTGACCAAGTTTGAGCTTCTTAGGAATTTATATACTTCACCTAATTTTTGAGCTAAATTGACAGAGTCTGAAAGTGCAAAAGCACAGCTCAAACTCCATAAAAAGTCATAATTTCCTCCGTTTGTAATCAATTCATAAAAATTCCAGATGTGACTTCCCTCAGGAACCAATTGGGTGCAGGGGCATTTACGTGACCCATTGTCTTCCCCCCCGGCGTAAAATTTTCAAACTTTTCTGCTTTTTTTCAAAAACTTATAAAAATAGAACATTTGTTAAAAATCCGAAATCCGACAATTTCGTAAAATCCCCAAAGATAAAGCGGGGTTTAACGTAATCCCCGGATTCATGGGGAAGCGAAAAATAAGCAAAAGTGCAGTCTTCTGAAAAACCCAAATGTATATCTGGAATTCACTCCTCCGAATATTATTTAAAGCTCAGGAAAAATGTGTATTTTACTCACGAAAACATTATTGAAAAAACCGATGGATAAGTTGGAAAGGGGAAAGTGGGAAATGCGATTACACACTCATGGCCAGGGAGCGATTTTTCCTAGAACTTGACTCTGAGAGGAGTAAATATGGAAGATTAATTTGCGGGGACGTCGGTTATTATGCCTAACAAATTCTAATCCGTTGGAGGTAACAATGACGAACTAATGAGATAGAACACAGCTGTTCACGAAGCGGCTGCGTGGATCTCAAAGGCATTTTGGACAATAACAATGTCAGTCGGAATTGAAATCTCGGTGTGTCGGCCTCGACGAGGATTAGGGAAGGTGAAAATGAAAGCTGAGCTCCTAAATTGTTTAGGTGGAAGCTCAACTTCTCCAAAGTTTTCAAAAGTTTGAGGGTTGGCAAAAATTCCTTTTCGGAGTTTATCCGAGTTGAAATTTTCCACATTGTTGCGGAAGTAATCGAAAGTTGTTATTCGTAATGGACATAACGAGCGTTTTGGTGGCAAACTCCAAAACGATGTCATAATCCTCTAACGACGGTCCCACACAGACCGTAAAAACATCCAAAAGGGAAATAAATTTGTATCAGACTAAAACGAGAATTATGCTAGGCCAGGGGTGGCCAAATATTTCCAACACTTTTCTAATTTTGACTATGGTTTTTGCTAAGGATTATTAATGAATTTCAAAACCGATATTTTTGAATCAAAAATTTATTTATCAAATCATTTGAATACAAAAAACTGAAAAGAAAATTTTTAAACATTAATATCAGATAATTATCAAACTAAAGGTGTTATTAAAAGTTTTCTAATATATCGCAGGAGAAAATGGCAGCTTTCGATTTAAGTTATTTTCTTTATTCATGCAATAATGTGATATTATAACTATTATACATACTGTAATTGTTCAATTATCATAATTATATTTTCGAATAGAAGGCGCTGAAAAGAGCAAATTTTGGCTCCCACTGGCCCTCATAATGTTCTAAATATTTTATCTAAAATTTTTTTATTAGACAAAAACTAATATTTGTGTTTTTAATTATAATAATATAATTTTTCCTATAATTCGCACGTGGGCATTAAAGGGTACAATCTTTTTAACACTTTTAACCTGTGAAGTTACATAAAACAAACAATAAATACATACATACAGTACACCGCATTGAGGTTTACAAGTAAAATGCTAAAAAGAACAACTGAAAAGTGTCACAGAGCGGATATAATACATTAATAAAGAAACAAATTAATAAATAAATAATTACATAAGTTGAGAAGGAAATAAATAAATGAATAAATATTAAAATCAGTTAAAAAATTAAAATCAGAAACCGTTAAAAACATCAATAAAGAAGGAAGTTAATAATGAAATAATTACATAGATAAAGAAGCTAAATAAATAAATAATTACATAAGTTAACAAGGTAGTAAATAAATAATTAGGTAAGTTAACAAACATGTAAATAAATAAATATTAAAAACAGAAACCGTTAAAAGCACAAAAAGACATAATAAACTTAAGTTACATAATAATAATATATATAATGTTTCACGGTCCGCCATTTGGCCACTCCTGTGCCAGACTGTCTTACCAAGTAGTGAATCTCATCTCTTCTCCATAACCTAATTTCCTTTTAGGACTAATTAATTATAACAGGGAGTTCTAAATATAAATCACCGGGGCGTCACCCGGTCGTATGTCGCTCACTTTCCCCCTTTTGGTGGCATTTCACCCTTTTAATTTTGAAATTAATTTTAAAATCCCAACATCCCCGACTTGCCTTTTGATGTTTCATTGGTTGAGGTCACCCCTCGTGTTGTACACCCCAAAGGTCAAAGCTTTTTCACCGCGACGAGGAATTGTTTTTCACATTTAAAATTCTGCTTTTCCCAATTCTGTGGAAAACACGTAAGAAGCTTTTAGAAGAAAGACAGAGGATTTTTGGCAGGAACTGTAAATAAAAACCACACCGGAAAAAGTTCCGACGGGGTTAAAAGCGTTCTGGGCTACTGCTTTGTAACCGGAAAGCGTTCGGGGGGAGAAAACAAACAAATATATTTTCCGTTGAGTCTCGCCGGTTTCCTGCTTAACAATGACTCACTTTGTGTATGTTCCCGAATTTGTTTCTCAATAAAACAGTAAAGATCAGGTCGAGAGAATTTGAGTACATTTTCGGCAGTAACGGGTTCATTTCCCGGAGAGAAAATGATTAATGATCGAATTGAAACTATCGCTTTCCCCTGTATTCCTCAGGGAACCCCTCAGAGGAAATGAATCGTAATAATATTATCAAACTCCCCTTGAATTATTAATTTATGTTGGCATCCTCTAATGATTTTCCCTTAAATAAATGAAATTTTATGAGATTAGAAATTCTTCACACGTTTGTAGAGAAAATGAGTGCGAGAAAACAAAAAAAATGAATGTCAGCTATTTTAGAAAAAAACTCTATCTCGATTTACCATCGACAAACAAAATTCGACAGCGGTCATCCGTTAAATCGGATTATCCCAAAGTAAAACTTAATTTTTCAGGTCTCTCTGTTGAAATCAAAGCCACGTCCGCCATCTTTTTCCACTCTAACGGTTTTCGAACGATTCGTTAATAACCGGAAATCACCGCCGCCCATCATAACCGGAAGTTTACACTGGCAACAAAAATATTTCCAAATAGGAAGCATTTCTCGGGATGAGAGGAACATCTCAGTAAAATTAAATCCAGAAATGTAATAAAAGCGAGTGGAAGCAAACAGATAAACGCATTAAGGGGCCATTTACATGTGAACGGATAAAACGGATGAAGAACATGGAATTCCTTCTCTGATGCGCCTCTTTATCGACGTTTTAAGTCGCGGGTTTGACCCGAAGAAACCGCAAATAAAATTTTCAAATAATCTGACGTTGTTTGGAAATCATCGATGACGAAAATTTCATTCCCATACTTTACACTACGAACTCATTGCTTCCACGAGAATTTTTCTTTGGAAGTTGAGCACTCAAAGGTTGAGAAACACTGATGTACAGTAGCACTCAAAAGTATTTTGAAAGTATTGTATTAATGACACAATCAAAAATTATTTAATAACTTAATTAAATCATTAAATATAAAACAGTAAAATATTTAAATGTCAAAATATTTACAAAATTATTAAAGTACACAACATTCAATAATACAAATACAATAAATATGAAATTAAATAATACTGTAAATACAAAAAATACAAAGTAAAATACGAAAAACTATAATAACATTAAATAAAAAATATTCAAAAAAGGAAAGAGTACTTTAGTACGTACAGTATATATATAGTAGCTCTTAAAATACAAAATGACAATATATATTTGTAGTTTTCCACTCGTAAGATTTATTTAAATGCTTTACAACATTAATAAATAATATTAATTAAATAACAGAAGAAACAAAGAGTTTATATTAATAAGAATAGACAGAAAACTTCTGCTAAGAATAGCAGAAGACTGAGAAAAATGTTAAGTTTTGTATATTTGGTATTTTATTACCGACAAATATATTATAAAAGTATTGATAACTCAATAATGCATAATAAAATCTTATAGAAAACTGCTAAATTTTGTATTGTCGAAATACTTTTGAGCGCTACTTGTGTGTGTTATTGTAAATGTATAAACTGTAAACATATAAATTTGAAATGCATATGTAAATGTATAAATGTAATGAGAATTATTTATTATTCCCATAATTTTTTGGAAGCGAATAATTATCGTATTATTACGTGAATTAAATTCTGCTGATATTCGCCAAATAATTATCACACAATCATAATAAAATGTTATTGTAAAATAATTAACTAAGAAACCATTAAATTTTGTAAGTAAACCTCTCTTTTAAAATTTAAATATACGAATGGATTTTTTGGTAACAAAGGAAAATACTATCTTTAACACCCAAATGTGGATCTTCGTGGTTGAAGACGTTCTCGAATTATCATCTGTTTTATTTCTAAAACGGCTCCCAATTCCTTGGCAAACCCACAATGCGGCCATATTTAACTGCCACAGTCCCAACAGTGCATAAATTATAGCTCTTAAGTTACCGAATTTATATTTCCCCATAATGTTTATATCAAACTCCATCTAAAAGTACGAGTTAATTGCTGCATAAAAGTCTTAAAACCTCCTTTGAAAGGCGGTTCATGCAAATAAAATAAAATAAAACACTAATCAGTCGGTGCTCCATTTTTTTTTTTTTCAGCTCACAAAGATGATTTTTCTGCATGAATTAACCAGCCGTCTTTCACAAAGAATATATTCAAAACATATTTTATGACCAATAAATATTCTAATTTTCATAACACGCACATATCCACTTTATGTGGTTTTTTTTAACTCGTTTCGCCTCGTAAATAATCGCTGAGTTTTTACTTTATCGTCAACTGCCATATATTGAATTATATAATAAAATACAATAGAGTTTACAACCCGAATTTAATAAATGCAATTCCTAAAGAAACACCGAACGCCTTAAAAAATTTCTATCTCAATGGAATATCAAAAATAAATTTTGGCGCGAGGCGTTTATTGCCACTCCCTATTGCCACTTCAACCTTTTTTAACCGTTATAATCACTGTTTGTTTTATTCGTGGAAATAGGGGAAACCTTTTTTCTGCAAAAGAAGGAATTATGCAGTCACGATTATGTCAATCAATCATTCCCGGTAAGCGTGATACAGTTATCTGTCTTTCACTCATTTTTACATTAATATTTTAACCGTTTCCTTTTCATTCGATTCCCCTTTTTGTGTATCTCTTTTAATTTTTCTTAACCGAAACTCCTTTGTGAAACCTTTAATGATAGTTCTTAAAAGTAAATGTTGACATATTTGTTTTCCTCCCTTCTCAGCTCTGACTTTGAAAAATAGCATTTAATTAAATTAATGTAATTAAATATTCATTTGGAAAGAGAAATCACATGTTGTTAGTGTTTTGATTCCGGAAAGGCTTAGAAAACCCTGTTTTGTTTTCCCATTTGTTTTTATAGCTTTTAGAGTGTTTTCGGTCGCTGAATAATCTGTTTTCCGACAGAAAAGGGCGTATTATTTTTTACATAGACAAACATACTTTAAATGTTAATTGAGCTTCTTTAAGCCGCATTCTAACTCAGCTCAGACGGAAGCGAAGGGTGATAAGTCTAAGGGTTGTAAAGAAGGATATCGGGGGGTGAGGGCGCATCATTTTTTTATGTCCATTGACTAAGTCAGCAGCTATAAAAAAAAAAGGGGGGAAAAACGACGCCTTGCGACTCGCACTTATGACGAAAAATTCCTCGAAAGTTGAATCGATCATTTGAATTATTAGTGCTATAAACTCTTTAATTATTCCGACGGAGTCGGGAAGAATTTCAGGGGAATTATTTTAGTAAAACCAAGGGATTATATGATGAAAATTGAGCAGTAATAGTGGTATTAAAAATTTAAAAGAATAAAAATTGGTGGCGGAGTTTCAAAAGTTGAGGTATAAAAAATGGAAAGCGCTCAGGTGCCCCAAATGACATTTAGAAAAGCTCGGGAGTGTCGTTAATAGGGGATGAAAAAACCAGGGGGGAGGGAGAAGGATGAAAATTTTGAAAAATACTACACTATTTGGATGTTAAGCGATTTTAATATTCATAAAACTGACTCGAAATACTACAATCTAAAATAACTGGAAACGGTTATGAAGCAAAGGAAAATTACTTGAGCAGTTTTTTCCATAAAACAAATCTCCTGATATGAGGGTAGATTACCGATTAGAAGAGAAAATTGTTTTTTGCAAAGCGATAATGTCTACAGATTGATAAATTATACGTTGCTTTGCACAGTAACAAGCAAAAATTCGGGTTGTGAACCTTTTGCGTGCGCCTCGGAAAGGAGCACCCGGAATTTGAAACTCATAGCCCCAGTTGACTTATCTGATTTATTTCGGTTGTTGCAGTTTCAAGTCACGTCAGAGGCCAAGGGCCCATTGAAAGAGCAACGGCGAAACACTTAAAACAAGGTGAAAAGATCTTTTTTCTTAAATATTTCAGCAGTTCCAGCTCTCCTCGAGGAGGAGGGAGGAAGGGGAAAACAACACCTTATTGGGAAAATACAGAAAACATTAACACGTGATGTAACTTTCGGAGAAAGTGGAAGACTATTACAGTCCGAAAGTGTTGTATATATTACAGCGAAACACCGATGAATGTTGATAATCACATCGGTGATTGTCCGAATGTACAACAATGTAACGAAATATTTGGCATCTGTTGACATTCACCGGTGAAAGCCGACATTCTCCAGATTTCGGTCATATACAGTAACATACAGTAGCGTTCAAAAGTATTTTGACAATACAAAATTTATTCTTCCACCCGTAAGAGTTACTTAAAATGATAATTTAATTAAAATGCTTTACAACAGTTCTCACATTTATATATAATTTATATAATTAAATAAAGAAGAAACAAAGATTTATTATTAAAATAATAGAACTAAGTAAGAGTATTAAGGTATTAAAAAAAGCAGAAGACTAAAGAAGAATGTTATGTTTTGTATATTTTGTTATTTTAATACGACAAATATATTATTAATAGTATTGATAACTAAATAATACATAATAAAATCTTAAAGTAAACTATTAAATTTTGTATTGTCAAAATACTTTTGAGCGCTACTCTGTAGTATTATTTAAATAACAGATGTAAAAAGAGTTTATTTTTAAAATATATGAAAAGTAACAGTAAATAAAAAGCAGAAGACTAAGAAGAATGTTATATTTTGTATATTTTGTTATTTTAATGAGACAAACATTAATAGTATTGAAAAGTAAATAATACATAAAATTATCTTATAGTAAAATAATTAGCTAAAGAAACTATTGAATTTTGTATTGTCAAAATCCTTTTGAGCGCTACTGCATATACAACGAGTATAATATAAGACGAGTAGATTTGAGCAGAAGGCGTGAAGATTTCGTTTTCGAAATGGAGAACGAATTTCCCTACTGTCAAATGCGGTAACCGAAAACGAATACGACATATTTTAGGGGTAACATTACATCAAAACGGGGAACACCCCTGAGGATCGGCTGAAAATGGAATTCTTGAAAATTAGGGTGCTGGGGGGAAGCGGGGGGGGGGAGGGGGAGGAGGGGGGGAGGAACGAAAATGCTCGAGAAGAAACCAATTACAGATTTTCTTGTGCCCACCTTTGGCACTATTTCAAGTTTGGGTCCACCATCGCTTACCACTGCGGGAAATGCATTGTGCTCTGAGAGCTAGTCCTGCTTGATTTCACTGCTGAGATATTCCGTTTGGATTCAAACAACAGTCTTATGGTCGCTTATTTCACCCGAATCGCAGAATGATTAACCCATTGAGTGGCAACTACCCAACTGTGACATCTCGCAGAGGAATTTTTGATACAGAAATTTCAGCACATGAATTTGGTACAGTGACATCAGCTACGTGATATCTCGTAGTGAAATTTTTGATACAGAAATTTCACCACAGGGATTTGATACAGAAATGTCAGCACAGGAATTTGGATACAGCGACAGTCAGCTACGAGTATATGTCAGCAGAGGGATTTTGATACAGAAATTTCAGCACAGAAATTAGATCCAGTGACGAGCAGCTACGAGATATCTCGTAGTGGGAATTTTTATACAGAAATTTCAGCACAGGAATTTTATTCATTGACGCCAATTACAAGTTATCTGGTAGTGTTTCTTTTTATATAAAAATTGTAGTAAATAGCCAATACAATATTGTGTATAATTACATTTTGTAAACTCTCTTTTGTATCCTTGAAAATAAAACCTCGGCACCCGGGGCAATGCGCTCTAGAAGTTGTCTGGCATTCAATGGGTTAAAAAAATGGAATATTCCCTAACCAAAAGGTCAACGAAATCCCTGTTCTTCCCCATGTTTCAACAACCCCAAGGACAAAAAGAAATTAGCGATCGTAAAGAACAAACGCTTACAATCTGTAGTACAGGAAGAAAGAGCGGGGAAACCCAAAAGGGGGAAAGAGGTGTTCGGGCGCGGGCACTTTCGTGACAAAGCAATCGATGCTGTAAAAACAAGGGATGAAAGAAGATAACAAAACTTTCATCAACACGGCACCTGGAACATGTAAAAGTTGAGATTAATCTTATTTAAATAGTGCGGGATTTTCCAGAATTAAACCTTTTCCTCGGAGAAAACGGAAAGGGAAGGATTAGATCAATAAAAGGACGCGTGCGTGGCACGTGTGTAGTGCTCACTTTCCACTCAACCTCTTTCCCTTCTCTTATGTGCTCTACACGCGGGGAAGAAAAATAAAAGGATTTCCGTGGCTCTCAAATGATTTTAAAACTTTCGGCTGTTGATCCAGGTATTTATCGTTTCTTTTTATTTGGTTGTTTCCTTTCTTTTATGACACAAAGGATATAAATTTGTGGGAGAGAGACGGAGAGCTAGGGAGCGAGAGAGAGGGAGCATTAATCTTAATTTTGTTGTAAAAAGGGTTAACGAGGGGTTGAGGTTAATAACATGCTTAATATGAAATATTACAACTGAATTTTAAAAAGCTTCGTTCAGGAATTTTAATTAATGGCGCTCACATTTTTTTTAATTTTCGCAAACAATTAATTAGAATTTTGATGTGATACACGAATTGATGTGAATGTCAGAGGTGAACAGAGACGGGGCGAAATTCTAAAAAGCACGTGGTTCAATTGTTCGGGGAGGATTTGCCCGGAAAGCTCAAATAGAGATTTAAATGTTTGCTCCAAAAGGGTCATCCATCAAACCATAAGCACCCCCAAATTAAGTTACGAGATTACCCTCTTATCCTTCTCCGTTCTTTTCTCTCTCGACCACATCTGTCTCCGTGCACTTCAACCCCACTTTCCTCTGCCCCCAAAGTTCCGAGTGCATCTTTCGGATTCTGATAACACCTGTTGGCAGAACCCGCTTAATTGGGTGCTTTGGTTGTCGCTTTTGGTTGTCACCCGAACATATGTAATGTATGTTGTTCACTATTGTGGTGACATACGATAATTGGAAACAAACGATGAGGCGCTCAATTGATATGGCGCCGCTCTGCATTTCCTGCACAGTCACAACTCCATTAAATAAATATTAGGGTATTTGGAAGAGAAGCAATGGTTGAAGCAGTTTATCCATTGTCTTCTCACAAAGAAAGACAAGTGAATGCTTTTAGTGGGATCAATAAAATATTATACAAATTTGGATCTCTTTTCACTGATTTTTGGGATTTTGTAGAGGAATAACTCCGTCCCTCGTGTTGGATATTATTATATTATATATTATAATAGGAATTAGGGGTTTTCGTAATGTACAAAACTCATGCAATCAACAATTACAATCTTAACATTCTTCACACAACCCCTTCCGGATTAGGGGTGGATAGGAATTAAGCAAAAGAAAGAAAATAAATAAACAGAGAGAAAAAAACAATAAAAATGTTCGGAGGTAATAATTAAGTAAATAAACGAATCATAAATATATAATTAAACAGTAAATGTTAATAAGATTACACAAAACCACAAAATAAATAAATAAATTGATATATAAATAGTTATACAATAAAAGTAGAAATTACGAGTAGTAATAGAAATACAAATAGATATACAAAAATAAGAATAAACCAAAACACTAAATAAATAAACAAATGTAAATAGATAAATAAACAAACGAAGTAATATATGAACAGTAAATGTTAATAAATTAACAGACCATAAGATTAGACAAAAACACAAAATGAATACATTAATAGTTATACGAAATAAAAATAAATAAAAACACTAAATAAATAAGCAAACAGTAAATAGATAAATCGAAAAAGAAACAAACGAAGTATAAGAATAAAAATACACATTAAGTAAATGTGAAATAAATAATCAATCAATAAGTAAAAAAATGAATAATTAAGCAGTAGTGAATAAATAAATAAACAAGTTCCTCGTGTTGAATACTTGAAAACCGGTCTGAAAAGAAGAAACTATTAATTTCTGTTTTCAGTGATATGGATGAGTACGATCTGATGGTAAACGTGGATTGTTCAGAATGCCAAGAGGATTTTGGTGGTCCACCTCCGGATGACATTCTTAGCATTCCGCCCCCACCGCTCCCCTATTTCCTGCGTTTAGATTCAAAAAACGAAACCGCTCAATGTAACAATCAATGTGCCTGGGCTCCTCATTACACGGGAGTCGAATCTGTAGAGTTATCTCATCACGGGTCCACCCCCGGCGACACTTGGTTTTTCATAATCGGGGTCGTCTCTGCAGGAGTTTTGCTCTTCGCCGCCCTTCTCACCTTTCTGCTCCTCAAGTTCCGCTCCAAGATCGTCAACAAAACCTCCATACAGGTGGCATCCACCATTGTCAAAACGAAGAACTGCGAGTCCGTTTTCTACCCCTACCCCCCGCCCCCGCCCCCCGACGGAAGGATCCTCTGGGCGACGCTCACCCCCCGCGGAACCACCCACCACTACACCACCCCGGGCTCCAACCTCCACCCCAAACCGCCCCCCAACAAACCCACCCTCCCGCCCCCGGACCCCCCCATCTCCTTCGACAACACCGGCTTCGACTCCGACTCGCAGACGCCCCTCATGGAGAGCTACCAGCTGAGCGAGCTGGTGGAGAGCGAAGGCACGAGCGACGGGAGCACCCTGAAGAAGCCCCAGAGACCGAGGGTGTCCTCCCCCCACGCGGATAGAGCACCCCAATTTGCCGCCTTTGAACCTGCACCCCCACCGAAGTGTTCGCAGAGCCGCATTGCAGAGGAGGGATTCCGACGCCCCTTCCTCGTCTCCGATTTAACAGCAAACGCCCCCATCGGCCGTTCGAGACACTGACGTTTGAAGGCTCAAGTCACGTGATTAGGACGACAGGATGGATTTTTAACAATGAGACTGTTCACGTGTGTTATTCACCAAATAGACATTAAATTTTTTATTGAATTAATGCAACCGAATTGGCAATCATTATAATATAAATAAAGTTATTATTAATTAAATGTATTTTTACAACGTTTCCTGAGAAGAGAAATGGCGAACTTTTTGTATTAAAAAAATGTAATATATTGATTAATTATAATTATAGGCAATATTAATAAATATTGTCTTTGAAGTATTGATTGATTGTAATATAAAAATCCTACAAATGTACAATGGGGAATTATAAGTATTAATAAGTTCTTCTGCTGGTTCCCCAACGGTCATTCCGACCTCTTAAAAGAAAGCGGTGACTGAGCCGCCATTTTTGCAAATTAACCGTAGGTTTTCAACGGTTTTATTGCTCGCGGTGTTTGAATGTTTCTCAGAAAAAAACTTCAAAATCGGCAACAACAGCGGAAATTACAAAGGAAGAAAAAGGAAAAAAGGTACCTACACATTCCTATTAACACAAAAGGCATTTAGGTATTTGATAAAAAATCAACAAGTGGTCATTTGCACTACCCTTTTATTGAGTTCATTTATTTATCTTTTGCTTTCTTTACAAAACACACACACTTCATTTTTCTTTTTTAAATACTTATGCACTAAGACTCTTTGCGTTTCCATTTACCATAAAATCAATTACCATTCATGTGCATTTATTTCTCTTAATTTTTTTGTACACCGTTATCGACAAAAAAGTTAACGTAAACTGTAATTCATCCTCTTTGAGAAAATCACCGGCCTTTTTTAGGGGTTCTTAATTAAGGGGCGGGTTGGGGCGCCGCCTTCTCAGTCGATGTTCATGCGAAAAAGCTCACGAAAACCCATCAGTGGATCACAAAATGATTTTTTATTGAGGTCGAGAGGCGAACTGTCATTTTCTTATGGCAATTCCCATTAAGAGTGCACAGTTTAAGGGTTGTTTCTGCAGTGGGGAAGTTTCTCTTGCTTCTGGCTGTTTTGTGCACTGAATAAAAGGACAGTACACACAATCTCTCCCAGTGGACACTCACCAATGATTTTCTTGGGGGTTATCTCAGGACCTCATTAGAATTAATGGGTTTTTTGTTGCTGACCGGTAACTCCGACTTCGGTCAAAAATATCCAAAACCTCAGACACTTTTGTGTCTCTCTCTCTCTCATAACAATAAGGATGCTAACAGGTTGACTACAATAAGATTCACAAAAAAATAATTCCTTAAAGCGATATAATTAAGGAGAATCTTATTCTATATATAAAATGGCAGCTCGAGTGTACTCATTTCAATATATACACTTTTGAGAAATAAATCATGAGAGGTGCGCCGAAAGGTACGTCCATTTGAATAATGATTTAATCATCTCAAGATCACAAACAATTTATATAAAACCAGATTATAGAGAATTAGAGGAACAGACAACAAAAATTCAGACAACGCTAACAATATAATTGATTTTCTTGGGCACCGTTTCGGAGCACCGCCACCGTTTTTATACAAAAACACCGTTTGGACACCCGACGATTCACACTGAGCCCTTAACGTCTACTTTTTTTCATTATGATAAGATTCGTTGTGTCGCACAAAATTAAAATAAACTCACCCGATTATGCCTATAAAATATTTTGACAATTGAAAAAAAAAAAAAAAAACTTGCACATGATAAATAAACTGCCATTCATACATATATAATACTTTAATAAAAATAATATAAAAAATATTAAAAAAATATACTGATAGAAAAGAAAAATGCGAAAAAAAACATAAAAACATGAGAACGCTCTCATTCCTCTCATTCGACAGTGATATTTTAAAAAATTATTTATCAACAATAGCCTTAGTTTATAATTTCCTATTAAATACTTCACATTTGTTTAATTTTTTTTATTTTTATTTGAATACTTATTTCTCCCCTGTTTTCTCTCGTGATGTGATTGCGCCGCTCCGTCTTTCCCTCCTTCCTGAGACTCCTTCTTCCCGCTCCTCTGTCCTTTCTTAACCTGACTTCTGGACGCGACTTGCACTCGCTTTCCCGCCTGGAAAATTCAATTACTTCAAAACTCTCTTCTGCCTGGCGAACACTCGTGTCTGCTTCGCGAGACCTCGAGGGAAAACTAAGACAGAGCAAAAAGAGTGTTGCCCTCCCCCGTTATTTACCTTCGACTTGGCCTTTTTAGTTGGTACTTCTTTTACGGGAACAATATCGACTTTTCGGAGTACTTTTGCGACTACGCGAGCTTTCTCATTCGGTGGGGAAACTTTAAGTTGGTCCAAACTTTTCGAAGACTCTGACTTCCCTTTCTGTTGCGAAAACAACAACGATTAACGCTGAACGACAGATTATACAACCGGAAACGGATGTCCACTCACCTTCGCTTTGCTCTTTCTTCGACCCTTTCTTCTTCGTCGTCTTCCCCGCTCTGCTGGTGCTCTTCTTCGCGGGCATTCTACTCGTTTCCGGTTTGGCTTCCGCCTCGGTCGCTTTCTTCTCCTGTTTGGGACTCTTCCTGGCCGGCGAACTCGCTTTGCGTTTCGGAGCTTTCTTAGTCTTTTGTAACTGGGATTCGTCTTTGTACAGTGACAAATCGACTGGAAGCAAAAGAGGGAGGAAATGATTACCCCCGCCCATTTCCCGATCCCAATCCCGTCGTGAACTCACTTCCATCGGGATGTTCTTCCGTGATTGATGGCTTTTCCGTCACTCCTTTTTCCACGTCGAGCGCTCTTTTCAGTATATTTTCAATACGCTCCAATTCTACTTTACGCAATTTGTACATATTTTTCTCCATCTTGGTCAGAGCGACTGTTGTCAGAATGCATTCGAAATCTGGAAAAATATCAACGAAAATCAATTCCCATCGGATAATATAAATGAATAAAATTTATTTATTAAAAATTAGTTAAGGGAAAACAATTACAATTAACTGGAAACTCTCTGATGAATGGCTGGGTTTAAAAAATAATGGTAGGGCGATATATGCCGGGAAAGAAAATTCTCAGGTATCATCTGGAAGGTTTTATGCAAAGGGCGTCTGCTGAAAAATAAAATATTTCATTGAAATGCCTGACACTGCAATAACTTAATTGGTTTTATTTTATTCTCATGGCAAATTAAATACATTATTTTTTATTTCTGGTTCATTTTGTCAGCCATTTTCCGCCTTAATCAGCTTTTCAGTAATAAAAAAAACGATTTTAACGGCACCGTTCGGATCTGCCATTAAATACAGTGACTGTTTTACATGAAGATCAGTCATTTGAGTACAATTAAACAATCCTCACCTGTCAAATCATAAAAATCAGGTGTGTAAATGTCTCCTTCATCACTGCTGCCCTCCTTCTTTTGAGACAGCCATCTGATGCGAATTCGATGAGAGGTTCTATACACATTTTGCAGTGTTTGGCACAAGTAAAATCCACCCTCTGCATTCCTGACTGCAAGAAACTCATTCCTGAAATAAAATCACATTTTATTAATAATAATATTTGCTTCTAATTGTTGTATTCAGAGAAATGGACTCACCTGTAGAAAACAATGAGCTTCTCTTCATTACTTTTCTGAGAAGCATCTCTTTCCTTCAGTGATTTGTTTATGAATGTTGCCAATTCTGGCAGTGGGCTCTGATATGGCAGTACCTGGGATCTTATCCTCCTTGTCTTTTTCTCAGGCTCTGGCTCATCATCTTTCTTCTCTTCAGTTTTCTGTTCCCTCTTTCTTTTAGTGGCCTGACCTGCGGTTGCAGGTTTCTCCTCCGTTTTTTCTGATTTGGCTTCCGATGTGGGACTCTCTCCTGATTCTTTTGTCTCTGCATTCTCTTTTGCATTCTCTTTTGCACTATCATCAGCTACTTTTTCCTCATCCTTGGAAACATCATCACTTTTTTCCACTTTCTCAGTGGATGTGTTTTGTGGTTGGGAGGATGAGCTCGGGACAGGTTCACTTTCTGAGGGAGCGGATTCGTTTTTAGAAGGGCTCCTCTCAGAGTGATTTACAGTTGCATTCTGCACTGAACTATCTTCAGATTTACTACTTGGGGGGGATGAGGGTGGCTGGGGTTGCTGAGTGCTTGGAGGAGTTTTAACTGTTGTCGATTCAACACCATTCGAAGTTGGCTTTGACGGAGATAAATCTTTAGGTTTATCAGATGTTTGTTTAGTTAAAGAAGACTGTCCTTGTGAGGTGACAACTTTGTTCTCATAAACCAAACTCAGTGGAACTTGAGAGTGATTTACTCCTAGGGGTGGCTTATTGGGGCTTGTGGGTATCTGAGGGGGTGGAATGACGGAAAGCTTCGGTGGAACTGATATCCCCAGGGAAGAAACTGATGAACTGGCAGTAGGACTTGAATTTATTTTAGCTGGCTGGTTTCCTGAAGGAGGCAGTACTGAGTTTATTGCAGGAACACTCATCATTTTATTTCTGAAAAAAATATCATTTATCAACAAACTTCTCTAATTCAACCAAACCAAGCTTTCCACTGTATTTAATATCTGTATAATGTAACTGTATATATAAATAGATAATAACCTCTCCTCAGTATTTTGATTAATTCATAATAAATATATAAAAGTCTGATCTAAATAAACTAAAAATATCAATGAAAGTTCAATTTTACAGTAAAATATTAATGAGAAACAAATGCTCTGTCTGTAAAGGAGATATCAATGAAGTATTTCAAGACAACTAACAATTAAATAGTAATTATTTCAAAATTATAGGAGTGAGTCTGATCTAAACAAGCATTTAATTATTAATATAAGAAAAAAAATTATATCCAAATAATCAATTAATTCTTACGTTCCAAAGTCATACAAGTTTTCCTCTTTTTATACTCCAGACGCAGATCATTAACGCAACCGCAATCATTCAACGTAAATACTTGTCACATTTATTAACAAAAACCACCGGACCAGCGTTTTTCAAACAGGAGATAATACGATTAAACAAACAAAAACAATTGAAAAGTGTTTTTAGAAGCAAACTCAAAGTGACACATACGTTAGTTGGGGGCAAATTGGCGGAGGTGAAATTCGCAAGCAGAGGCAATCAAAAGCAGACTTTTTCCCGCCGGACTAATTATACTTTATTACGCCGTGAACGTCTTTATAATTAATTTAAACCTTTCTCTGATTTAAGGATTCACAAATAATTAACTACAACGTGAATTTTTCTACCATTAAAGCCATACTTGAGTGCAAACAAAAAAATTTTCATGGCGTCTTCCCCGTTCCCACAATTCTGTGGGTGAATGACAACAAATGGCGACTTACATGCGCAAGTAGCGCTATGTTACGGATAGGTCGCTTAATAACTTTATTAATCCCGCGTGCCTTATTTTTTTTTTATTTTCACTTGAATAATGTTTTTCCTTTAGTTTAAAAATATAAAAAATATTTTTCCAGGGATTTTCAACCCGAAAGAAAAATGATAAAAATTTACCAATTCTCGCAT
The DNA here is from genome assembly GCA_028293925.1 of Brueelia nebulosa. Lineage (NCBI taxonomy): Eukaryota > Metazoa > Arthropoda > Insecta > Psocodea > Philopteridae > Brueelia > Brueelia nebulosa. Next base: position 41,121 of record JAQIBA010000148.1, on the reverse strand, counting down.
TGATTACTGTGGCATTAACGAAACACTATTCCATATTTAAGATTATCTGTCTGATAAGTAATTAAGAGAAGGGTTGTGATATAATGAAATAATTGTAAAATGTCTAAGATTTTGTGTAATAAAGTACAATTGTACATAAAGTCCCTCGTCCCCCAAAAGCATTAGGGTAAGGCTTTAGTTGATTATTTTTTTGATGATAAAAGTATTTAATTTATTATTATGATAAAGCGCTTAATTATCCTGATGTTTTTATGATTACTTCTGTATTATATACTTATTGTTTATTAATATATTATATATTTGTTTTTTTTCTTTCGTTTAGGCCTACTGAGGGCCATGATAGTTCCATGTTTGTTTATTTATCATATTGTTATTGTTTATTTATTTTTTATAATTCTTGTTTATTTATTATATTCTTATTGTTTATTTATTTATTTACTATATATTTTTTGTTTATTATTACATATTTGTTTAATTATTTATTATATACTTATTGTTTATTTATTTTTTATAATTCTTGTTTATTATTTATTATATATTTATTGTTTATGTATTTATTTAATTTATTGTTTCATGGTAAATTCCTGTCTATTTATTTCAGTGTAAACCTCTTTATGAATATATTCCTTAATTTTTATATACAGTAGGTATGCTTCTCTCCCATAATCCAGATATGTAATTTTATTTATTTTTTATTTTTTGTAAACTTTTTGTATTTTTTAAATCTGAATCATATTGAAAAAAGTTTGTGCAGTGAGAAAACCCCTAAAACTTATGATTGAAATAAGGAAGAAATATATTAGTAAACAATAATTATCCTGATGTTTTAGGTTTACTTATTTATTATATACTTTTTGTTTATTTATTATTTCATACTTGTCGTTTATTTATTTACTGTGTACTTACTGTATACAGTAAGTATACAGTATACATAACATTTATTTATGTAATTTCTCACTTCGTGGTATATTCCTGCTGTCTGTCTATTTATTACAGTGTAAAATTTTTATAAATTTATTTTACTTTCCCTAATTTTTATAGATATCTAATTTTTCTTTAATGTTTTTCTAATTTAATAATTTCTTTAATTTAATTAATCTAATATAGATATCTAATTAAACTGTTTTATTTATAGATATTCTCCGCCCTAACTCTGAACTGTAATTTTATGTTTTGTAAATGTCATGTATTTTTAAAATCTGAAATGTAATGGAAAAGGTTTGTGCAGTGAGAAAACCCCTATTACCTATGGGTCAAATAGGGGAGAAATACATTATTAACAATAATAATTATTCTGATGTTTGCAAAAAATTTTTTCCTCCTTTGCAGGCAAATCGTATAAATGGCAGAAATTTGTCAACAGCTTTATCAGAAACTGCCAGTTATACTTCATACCTTGGAGCTCAAAGACCATGGACTGAAAAGTTAGTTATAAGTAATCAGGTTGATTCTGTCATTCCAATGTATAGAGCCTTAAGTGATGATGGAACACAATTACTGAATCCTCAGCTTAATTATTTGGTCAGTGTTTGTGATTTTTTATTAAATGTTTAAAATATGATAATTCAATAACAAAATGTTATTTATTGCAGTTGAATGAAAAACAAATGGAAAAAATGTACAAAGACATGGTTTTGCTCAATACAATGGATAACATTTTATTTGAAAGTCAGAGACAGGGAAGAATCTCTTTTTATATGACCAATTTCGGAGAAGAAGCTTGCCAGATTGGGAGTGCTGCTGCTCTGCTCCCTGAGGACTTAGTATTTGCTCAATATAGGGAAGCAGGGGTTCTCTTATACAGGGGTTTCACTTTAGATGATTTTGTGAGCCAATGTTATGGTAATGAATTAGATGAGGGAAAAGGGAGACAAATGCCTGTCCATTATGGATCCAAAAAGCTTAATTTTGTAACAATTTCTTCCCCTTTGGGTACCCAAATGCCACAGGCTGTGGGTGCTGCATACAGTTTCAAAAGAATGAAAAATAACCTTTGTGTTATATGTTATTTTGGTGAGGGTGCTGCCAGTGAGGGGGATGCACATGCAGCTTTTAATTTTGCTGCCACATTGGGATGTCCTGTTGTATTCCTATGGTAACTATATCTTCAAATTCTGTTTAAATGGTTCACCATATATGTACTTCATTGTTTATTGATTTCTTTTTCAGTAGAAATAACTGTTATGCCATTTCAACTCCTTCCCATGAGCAATACAGGGGTGATGGTATTGCTGGTAGAGCTTTGGGTTATGGAATCGATTCAATTCGAGTAGACGGCAATGATCTTCTTGCTGTTATACATGCGACTAAGGAAGCCAGGGATTTTGCTGTTAAGGAAAATAAGCCAGTGGTAATTGAGGCAATGACCTACAGGTACTACATGTTTTAATTATCCATCTCCCTCTCTTTGTTGTGCCTGAATCCTGTTTTTTATTTCATAGAATCGGACACCATTCCACGTCAGATGACAGCAGTACCTACAGATCAATGGATGAGGTGAAGGAATGGAATGAATACAACCACCCCATAGTAAGGGTTAGGAAATTAATGGAAAGTAAGGGTTGGTGGGATGAGGAAAGGGAAAAGGAATGGAAGACAACCACAAGAAAAATGGTAACTGTCTTATTTAGTGGCTGACAATAGTTTCAGTAAATTCAATAAATGATTTTACAATTTTTCAGGTCATGAAATCCTTTACTGAAGGGGAGAAAAGGAAAAAACCTGACTGGAAAGAACTTTTTTATGATGTCTATCATGATGTGCCTAACCATTTAAAGTAAGAATGGCAATTTTAATTCAATAATTGAGTATAAATTTTAAGAGAAATAACTTATGGTTGTAGCTTACTAGTAATAACTACATGAAAATAATAGTATAAGTAATGTTCTATACGAAATATTTCAGAAAAAGTTTTGATTTATAAGAAAAATGAAGGTATAAAAAATATACATGATCAGATCAAAAGTTTAGAACTTGGTTTTTGGATAGGTTTGAATATTTTTCAAAAACTAAATTCTAAAAATTTAATCTAAAAAAAATCATTTAGTTACTGTTTGAATAATTCTCATGAAATTTCTGGTAACTCCATTAGACCTATACCGAAATAGACCTCGAATAGACCTAAAATAACTCCAGTAGACCTAAATACCGAAGTAGTAACTTCCAACAGACCTAAAATAACTCCAGTAGAATTAATACAGAAGCAGTAGACTTCCTATAGACCTAAATACTGAAGTATATCTCCATTAGACCCGTAAAGAAGGATTTTTTAGAACCTTCTAAAGAAAAACTAATTTGTAATTGTTGTAATTTTTGTTCCAGGAAACAATTGAGTGAAATGGAAGAACACTTACTTCATTACGGAGAGCATTACCCACTTAAAGAATTCAAAAGCTAATTACACTTTAATTTAATAGATAAAATTGAATGCAGGATTGTGATTTTTATGACTTGTGAAGAGAAGGAATTTCCAGGCTGTTATTCAAGTCAAAAGAGGGATAAAATCAAAATGCTCAAACCATTCCTAGAATTTTGCATACATTCCACAAATTGGGTTTCAGATAATTTAATATTGTTTTGGATATATATTTAAAAATATTATTTTTGTGAAATGGTGCAGGAAATACATAATAAATAAATATTTAAAACTTTATTTGGAATTACTCTCCCTGCTTTTTATTTTTGTTATTAGTAGCTTTGATCTAATTGTTTAAGAACCTTAAAACTGTTTTGGAGAGAAAATTAGAAATGGGACAATGAAAGTTACTTCTGATAAAATTCTATTCCCAATAAAAAGATTTTTCAAATTAACCCTGAGCTATTATCAATATCCTTATATTAATACAAAGGTTTACAATTATAATTGACACAGATTTTAATTGCAAGAAGCAATTAAATAATGATTGGTTTTTTATTAACTGAAATCACAACTGACGAACTGTATAAATTTATTAAAATTTATTATACAGTAGGTTTTATTTATCTTCATTGTCAGAAATATTAACCTCAAAATATCTTTTATGTCTTTCTTTAACATTCTGCTTTTTTCCTTTCTTTTTTATATATTTTTCAACTTTTCCAGTCTTTTTTAAGTCTGAATATTTATCCACTAAATGTAAAACTTTATTTTCATATTTCGTTCTAAAATGGGGTTTCTTTCCACTTTTTAAATCTTCTATTTGTTGCTCTCTTTCCTTTTGCTTAATTTCTTGCTTTTTAAGCTTATTCATCTCCTCTCTCTCCTGATTTTCCATTCTTTGAATTAAATATTTAATTTTGTTGGTTTCTTCTGGGTCTTTTTCATGCTTTAACATTTTTAGCAATTTCCCCTTTTCCTTTTTCTGTATTTCTTTTAAAAACCCATATGTATTTTGAAAATGTTTTTCATTGAAAGTTCCACAAAGTCTATCAAATCTAGGATCACAGATTCTTTTTTCTTTCACTTTTTTCTTATCAATTGGTTTTACCTTTGATGAAACTTCCCGGGGTCGATTTTTGTTTTTCCTTTTGAACTCAGTCTGCTTTGATTTTGCTCCAAACATTGCTTCTTTATAGATTTTATTACCGAGTTTCTCTTTGAGTTTTAACAGGTCTTCGAAGGACATTTTCGAAAGTTCGGATCTGATCTCATTTCTATCTGAATCATCTTGCTTGGAATTGGTTTCGTCCAGGTAAGATTCCATTGCAATGCCTGAAACCGATCACATTTCCACGTTGGATTACAATTCTAGGAATTATTCCACTGGTTTGGTGCTTCGTCTGGAATTTGCTGAAACAGCGTCAATGTCTGTGGAATTTTATAACTTAAAATCACTGTGTTTTACCACAACTTACCTCCCAACACGCGGTTTCACGTATTATCAGTTTTACGTAGTCGGACTGTTTACTAAATTTCCTCGTTGAAAATTGTTAACATAAAATAAGTTTTTCTATACTGAGGTTTGACAAATGGATTCAGACATGTGGAGTTTTTCTTGAACGAGGCGAACGGAACGATATTACCACCGGAGAACGTTATTTTCGCACCATTTCCGCTTACTCTGCCGAGACTACGTAGAAAAAGTGAATCATTTTCGTGTTTTGAATGAAAAGGGAAGCGAGGGATTTGGATTTCTTCCTCCATAAGCTAAACATACGGGGGAAATACGATCGTACCGATTCAATGCTGCACCTTTTGTTGTCATGTCACCTTAAAATAATGTTGGAATGCGTAGGCAGTGCCCAAATCAGTTGAATTATAGTGGTTTTGCTCCGTTTCGGTGGTTTGATTTGTTTTAAACTAACCTCAAATGGTTTTTAGCAGTAAACGCCCGCGAATTTCGTTTGGTTTTTAGACCGAGCTCGCTTCGTGTTTTCTTCGAAAAGTGTACACAGAATATGCCATTTAAATTACATCTAAAGAAGAGCAGACACTACAATGTTATCTCTAAATCCCTGTTCGTTATTTGTGTCGAATTACTCGATGGAACAACGGTTGAATGTTCGCTATCAGCTGAAAGTTTGGGATCGGAATGTATGGAATATGTCTGTCAGAGACTTGGATTACAACAGGTGGAGTAAAATCATTTTCTCTTATTTCTTTTTTTCTATTCCATAATTTATTATTTTAGAGACTGACCAATAAATGCTGAGGTTGTAATGGTTCTGTGCTTATAAAGAATATAAACAAGGAGGTGATTATGGGTGAAATTGTTGTGTTAACTCCATAAAACTGATGCTGAGGGGCAAATTCTTTCAGTTTGTCAATGTCAGTCAGTAATCAGATTTTAATTGCTGTCAAAATAAAATTTTATTTTTATTTCCAGCATGAATTTTTCGGCTTGTGTTACACATCCAGACATGGAATTTCAAAATGGGTTGAAATGGACAGACCCCTCAAAAGGCAATTAGATAAATATGGAAGAGATCAGAGTTTATATTTGAGAGTTATGTATTACATCAATAATGTGTCTTTGATACAAGATGAGACAACAAGGTATCATTATTTTTTGCAAGTGAAAAAAGATGTGATAGAGGGTAGGATAGGTTGCAGTATTGAGGAGGCTGTCTTGCTTGCCAGCTTTGCCATGCAGGGTGGGTAAAATAATTATTTATCTATGTATATAATGTTTATCCAGCTCATCAACGAGTAACTGAGATAAATTTAATAGTATACTTTGTAATACATTCCCCAAGGAGAAGGAAACACTCATCATTTTTCTATGTAAAACAGGCATCTAAAACCAGTAGCTTTATTGTATTTTATTTTTTTTACTATTTATAATTTACAACATTACAATTAATTGTATTCCCGTTTTTATGTCTTTAATCGCAAATTTATATTTAATTTATTGATTTGTTTTTATTTTATTTCATTTTTGTTATGTTATTTATTTAATTTATGTGATGTTATTTATTGAATTTATGTTACTTATCATTAGGTTTATTTAGCTTTTTATTTATTTATTTAAGGCCCGGTAACACCTTTACTTCAGGTCATTAGTTTGCATCACAATACAAATACAAGAAATACTACACAATACACAATACTGTCATCATATCCTGGCTTATTTAGCTTTTAAATATACATTTAACCTATTGACCGTTAAGATTTTATTTGATTTTTATTATGATATTTATTTAATGTTTTGTTCTTATAACTTATAATTTTATATTTAATTTGTTAATTCTGAATATTTTATTTAATTTAAAAGTTATAGCTGATCTGGAGCCTGTTTATCTTTGGATCTGTACCTAATTTATAACTTTGTTTTAGAGTGTTGCTTATAAAAAATTTGATGTTTCCCTTAATGCCCTCGGCCGAGATAAGGGTAAATTATTATATTATTATAATGTATTATGTAATGTTTATCCAGGCTAATTTTAAAATTTTTTTCAGCTGAATTTGGCAATCATGATCATGAAAGGCATACTGCAGAATACCTAAAGGATTTTGTAGTGTTTCCACAAGTAAGTCCAGTTTTTGATTTGTTTGTTATATTGGAGACTGATTTGAAAATTGTTTCAGCATATCATGGATCATGCCCATCACATGGATCTCTATGAGGCAGTTGTTCAGCAACATGCAGGTCTGACAGGGCTTCCCCAGGCTGCAGCAGAGGAGAGATACATACTAATGGCAAAACAACTGGATGGTTATGGCCAAGAAACATTCCTTGCAAAAGATGATCATAAAAGCACAGTTTTAGTGGGAGTTTCTCTCAATGGGATCATAGCTGGTTATGAAAATAATTCTAGTTCTAAGTTTTATCAGTGGAAGGATATATCGAATGTGATCAATCATAAAAGGCAGTTTGTTATTGAATGTCAGAATGTTGAGGACAATGCTCAGTTTGAATTTTCTGATCCAGAATTGGCCAAATATGTTTGGAAACTCTGTGTTCTTCAGGTAAATTTATGTAAATTTGAACATTATCTGCAAAACTAATTTATATATCATGTGAAATTCAAACATTTCAAAGGAAAAATGTTATCAGACTAACAGTTATTAAAAGTTACAACTCAATTACAAATAAATTTTTGTGTTAAAAGTGCACTAAAAGGTATAATAATAATGAAAAGTGTATACATCATGAATACAATATACACCCTCATTGGTATACATCAGTATAACATATACACCCTAAGTACAATGAACTTATACAAAGCACTACAGAGTGTGTTATACAATGTATCGTGTACTTAAGCACAAAGCACTCGGCCATTTTTTCTCTTTAAATAAAATCTGGGTGCTCATAGTGTAGATTGATGTATACCAGCAAGAGGGGAGTGAATTATGTGAAATTTTGACAATATCAAAGGGGACTAACAATTATTAAATGTCACCCATTACAAATTTGAAAAAAAATAAATGAATAACGTGGGATAATATTTTCAGCACACATTCTACATGCAAAATGATCAGAACTCAGAAAGTGCAATGAGTAAACTCTCGACTGAAAGAAACGGAGGAGTATTGATTAATTCAAACGAACACGTGCAGATGAACAATCTGTTCAAACAAACCGAGGTAAAAGTCTGGGAATTCGAACTGGAAGTATTAGACTTGTCTAAAACTAATTTCCAATCACAGGACATGCGAATGATGGATAGTTTAGACGAGTTGGACCGATCGGCACCACTTTGGAGAAGCAGCAGCGTGAACCCAGGCGTGGGTCAGCGCGCCCAGTCCACTTCGTATTTGGATCTCACTGCCCCTCCTGACGCCGACAGGCTGCGGGCCCTATTGCCCTCCTACCGTCCGGCACCCGACTATGAAACTGCCATTCAGCATAAGTACATTCGGCAAGGTGCTAACATATCGAGGTCGAATCCTCAGGTGGGCATTTTATACAGCAGTCAGCCTGAGATACACCAAACACACATACATGAGGTGAGTGGTGGTTTGTCATTTGGTGAGAATTCGTTTTGATTGCGCAAATGGTTAAATATGCAATGGGGTTGCAGAATGTCGGTTATCATTACCCTGACGTAACTCAAGTTGAAAGAATATATGTTGACGACAAACAACAACGAATAGTCAAGGCTAATCATGCACCTCCAGGAATTTCCGTTCATACTTACAGGTAAGCGCTGCCATAATGAGTTATTAACTCACCTTATAGTCCAGTCAAATTAGACATTCAAGGTTACATAAATTTCTAAGAAGATGAAAAGTCCTCAAAAATCCGATGTCTGGAAAAATTCCTTTTTCCCCATTTTCAGCAAAACGGTAGAGTTTTATCGTAAAAACAGCTCAGACAAAAATTGTAGAGGATAAAATTATCTACAAAAAATGTATTAATACTTTTCTTCCTAAGAGACACCGTTTATGAGATATAACGATTCAAAGAATTGGATGAGTTGTAAAAATTGGCCATAAAAAGTGTTCAATTTTCAAGGCCCCGTAACTTTTTTTAAAAACGACCAATTTTGCCGAAACTACGTAAGGTCAAAGAGCAACATTAGGACTTTAAAATGAGTCATGTTTGACGTTCCTGTCATCAAAACTTCGGAGGCTATGGGAGCTCAAAGATGTAGAGAAAACGCCATTTTGGCCTGTCATTGAGGCCAAATGACTCCAAATAATGTCAATTCCGAGGGATTTCTTTCTAACTTTGCTCGTTGAAAGGGCATATCTTAAGCTTTCGAACGCATCCGGTTTCATTTTATAAAAATAATCCTGAGTGGCTAAAATTGGCCCGTTAAAGTCGTCACTATTAAAAATGGCCGCAAATGTGTCATCCGAATTTTTGAATCGTTATATCTCAGAAACGGTGACTTTTAGGAAGAAAAGTGTAGATACATTTTTTGTAGATAATTTTATTCTCTACAATTTTTGTCTGAGCTATTTTTACGATAAAACTTACAGTTTCGGTGAAAATTGAGAAAAATTAATTTCTTGACCTTTGACTCCCTGTATTTTTGAGGATTTTGAACATTTTATACATAATTATACTCTGAACAATTTCACCGAGTTTCAGCTTCTCAGGAATTTAAGTAACTTCACCCCTCATTTTCGAGCTAATTTGACTGTAATATTAATTATTCTGTAATAATATAATCGAATGCTTTTGTATTCAGCACGCCCGATTTGGATAATTTAGAATCTCGGTTCTTAGCTGGTTTCCAATTAATGCAACTGTATAAAGCACCTCCACCGTACAGAGATCCCTTAGCTAAACCTAACAGCAACAGCACTCCTGATCTTGCCTCGCAAACATTCGGGCCATCACGAACCACCTTCAGTAACCCACAGGTGAGTATTCTTTGGTCGGCGCCCGAAGAGCAGACTTAGAGTTTATTTAACCCACAGGTCAGCGGTTCCAGTCCGGATTTGGTGTCCTCGAGAACCCTTTCCACGAAGAACTTCAGTCATCCTTACCTCGAGCAGCTTCACCCCAATCCCGAAGCTCACAGGACTTACACAAATCTGGCCAATTTGGAGGGTCAGAGCATGGTGTACCAAAAGGAGGGGGTTATTCCCGCTCCTCCCGTCGCCCCGTACAGGTCGAGCGTGAAGACCCCCAGGGAAAACACCGAACCGATATATGAAAACATCCCGTTGCCATGGAGGGAAGACTCAGAGCTGAGGAGCAGGGCTTCGAGCACTCAGTCTGCCCCCGAGGTCATCTCAGTGAACAAACAGCAGCCCGAGAGCCACCCGGATTCCGAACAGAGACAGAAACAGAACAACGTGAGCCCGAATCTTGCCCATCAGCAGAATAAATCCATCACAGTTTATTTAGATTCATCGGCAAACACAAGTGCTGTTTCTGATTTGAGTAAAGCCGACACTTCGCTGTATTCAACGGGTATGAGTGTTGTGTAGTTATTGTAGCTTTTCAACCATCCAAAAGGGAATGTTTATCCGACAGAGAAATCAACAACAAGCGCGGACACAGATGCATCCAGTAAGACGAAAACATGGAGGAAATGGGGGATTTTGGGGAAAGGAAAAAGCAACACTCTGCAGAAGGTTCGGACGAAAAATGAAAATTCTGCGAGCAGGGAACAGCCCTATCGTTGGAGCACCGGTCTCCGATGGCTGCCGATAAATCCTACGGTTTCCAAAGAAACTCTGGTTGGTGTTTACCCGCAAACAAATTCCACTCAACCGATGAATAATTGTTTAAACAAACGTTCTTTAAATAAGTGTCAGGTATTGGAGAAGAAGTTGGCGGATCCTCAGATTTTCTACGAGTTTGAAAAAATTCCAAAAATAAAACTGAATCCAGACTTCACGACGGCTCTTCATCCGGACAATATTTCCAAAAACAGGTTTAAGGATGTCGTCCCGTATGAAGAGAACAGGGTCAGGTTGACCCCCACTAAGGACAATAAAATGGGTTACGTCAACGCGTCTCATATCACTGTAAGAATTGGATTAATTAATTCTTTGGGATGTCTGCCGTCGCTAAACATTAATTCCCACCGCAGGCGACCGTCGGCAACAGTCAGAGATTTTACGTGGCGGCCCAGGGCCCGATGTCCAACACTGTCGACACCTTTTGGCAGGCCGTTTGGGAGGCCGACGTGTATCTTGTGGTCAGGCTGACGTCAGAGGAAGAGGAGGACTGCTTCACGTATCTTCCGGGGTCTTCGGACCATTGTTTGCAGCTGGGAGAGGTTTGTGTCCCCGTTTGGTGGGGGATCTGGGGGGATGGGTGAAGCGCTTGGTCTGACAAACGTCGCTTGTTGCAGTATCAGATTTGGAAAGAGTTTTCCCAGGAGACCGGTCATTGCTTGACGAGTCGGTTGAGGGTGACTCACACTGCGGCTCGTCGCAGTCGATCCATTTGGCACCTTCAGTACACTGATTGGGGCGAACAGGGTTGTCCTTCTAGTCCGGCTCATTTTTTAGGTAAAATTTGTCACTCTTTCTTAATGTTAAATGTGTACATTTCCCAAAAAGTGTGAACTGAATATAATGTTCATCTATATTTCCCGGCAAATGTGTACTCTCGCCTTCACGTTTTGGTAAATGTATACTCTTAACTTCATGTTTTAACAAAAGTTGGAATACAAATAAATTAAAAATGATGTTTCAGTAAAAAATATTTAAAAACAAAAGGATTTAATAACGAAAATTATTTTAATTAAAAAATGTAAATGAAAACAAAACATACTTTTATTATAAAATACGCAATTATACATACGTAGGTTATGATCTCAATTTTCATAAATACAATTTTCGTTATACGAATGGGATGCAAATAGAATACAATACGATACAATGGGTTACAAATATGATACGATACAACTGGATACAAATACAACGTTATACAAGACAATGCTATACAATGGGATACAAATACAATGTGATATAATACAATACTATACAATGCGATTCAAATACTCTATGATACAAGGGAATACAAATAAAATACGATACAGTGGGATACAGTACTGTACTATACAATGGGATACAAATACGATACGATGCAATGTGATACAATACAATACTATACAATGGGATACAAATAAATGACGATACAATGGAGAACACATAAAATACTATACGATACAATTGGATACAAATACAATGTGACATAATACAATACCATACAATGTGATTCAAATATTCTGTAATACAAGGGAATACAAATAAAACACGATACGATACAATGTGATATAATACAATACTATACAACAGAATTCAAATACTGTACAATACAATGGAATACAAATAAAATACTGTACGATACAGTGAGATACAATACTATACAATGGGAATCAAACAAATAATAATTAAAATAACGTACCTTCTTTTTACATAACAGTTATTTTGTATGCTCACATTACCAAAAATGGAAAATACACTTTACGATACTCAGTCGGCTTAAAATAGACTCTGAAGACTTATCTAAACTTCATTCTGTTGATTTTAGGTTTTTTGGAGGAATTAAATTCGGTTCGATTGCACACAATTGAAGATATTCCCGTGGGACACAATAGAAATCCTCCGGTTTTAGTTCACTGCAGTGCGGGAGTCGGAAGGACGGGAGTTACCATTTTGTGTGATTTGGTTCTCTACACTCTTGATCACAATCAGGTCTGTGAAGGTCCCTCGAAGGCACGAATCCGACCGAGTTATTGTGATTTATTGTGCTCTGTGTTTCATTTACAGGAGGTGGACGTTCCTCGAGTCGTCGCTCTTCTTCGCCAGCAGAGAATGCTCATGGTTCAAACCGTTGCTCAGTACCACTTCACCTTCAGTCTGCTTCTCACGTACCTCAAACAGTCGCGGCTCATCTAAAATCCCTTCTGCCCTTTTCTGCCCTTTTCTGCTCTCCAGCTTCCAACCCAATAACCAATAACGACCTGAGCCTCACTCATCCGCTGCAAATTTCTTTAAGACTGCTCAATAAAATGGCCGGAGATTTGTCTTTGGGAAAACTCCTCATTTTAATCTTTGAATGTAATTATTTAATTGAAACGTTTTTTAATCGAACGAATGGAATATTCGAGAGAAAAAAAAGAAAAGTCAACCGTTTTCATTTTACAAAAGCGCCATATGAGTATTTTTTAAATATTTTTTATTCATTTAATGGGTACAAGTACTTAATTTTTAAATTATTTATTAGGGATTAGTGAGAAAATGATATTTTAGGGCATTTAATGCTCAGAGGCGAAGATACAGTACAATTTTCACATCGTTTGCATAATTGTAGGAAAAGGAATGAATCAGATTAACGTTCAGAACGGGAAATCATAGGAAATTTAGTGTAACATATCATTTTCTCGTGAAACCCAAAGGATTTTATCGGAATGAAAAGTGAAAAGCTCATCTCCCGCGAGGAGGTGAATCGCTTCGGTGAGGACGTGCCTTTTTAAACCAAAGATGCCTAATTTTTAACTGTTGCTTATTTTTAGTGTTTTACCAGAAGAGCAATAACAAGGTAGTTGCCTTTGCTTTCTGACGAATCAAGACTTATTCAAAGTGCCTTAATCCGGGTCAGCCGATGGGCTTTTATGCGTTTGCCGGTTTTTTTCTTTTCAGAATGTGTTGAATAAAAGATGTAGCGGGCAGTATTTACAATACAGAAAGTATTACTGTAATTGGTTTTTATTATTTTCCAAATATTTCATCCTTGAAAATATTAAAGTGGAATTCTCTGCTGAGGATATTTAGAAAAACAATTGGTCTGACCCCGACTTGAAAGTCATTTTAAGAGAAATAATAAAAATGGTCTCCCGTGGATGCGATGATAATCAGGGTACGCCAAAATTTTCCCTTTTAAAATGTCTTTGTAATCAACGATAACATTATCAGAGGAATTTTGATTATATTTGCGGATTATGTATTCATATTAAACTCAGCTTTGAATTTTGATCCGAATGTCATTAAATCAGGTACAAGTTAGTGTCTGTGGTCCCCCTGAGTGAGTTAAAGATGAAAGCCACAGCCGGTCCCGCTAATTAAATTCCTGTGACTGAATTAAATAATTTTGTTTGTCATCGCGACTTAAGTGGATTCAGGTGAATCATTGCCGTTTGTTTAGAGTTCGTCTGTTTGTCCCACAGTAAGTACTGGTTGTGTTTAATTAAGAGGCCAGAGTTCCTCTGTGAGTGAGAGAGGGCCTTTGAAATTTTATTCCCGGTCAGTTGATAAAAATTGACCTTTTGCGCCCTTTTATCTCCCTTCATTATCAAGTTCATTGCTAGATAACCCGCGCTTTTGGAAGCCATTCGTCTCATGGTTTTCTCACTTCACTCTCGTCTTCTGTAGGTACTGGTCAGCACTAAAGGTGGGTGAAGAGACCTCCTCTCTTATTTGTCACTCGCGCGGTCTTCATGTTCTTCCCTGGTTCTCTTTCTTCATAGAATGTTGAAATACACCATCGAACAATTCACGGGGCGTATGGCCTGTGGAGAAGGTCTTCACTGGGACAGCGAGAGAAAATGCATGTACCTGTGTGATATTAACAACAGCATGGTTTACAGATATGTCCCCAAAACGAAGGAATTGTTCCAGGCCAAAGTCGGTGAGTGTTTCCAACATTTTTTGCTTCACCCTTAAATAAAAACTGAAAAGATATAAAAATCATAATACTCTTCGAATCGATCGAAATACAGTTTTGAAAACTGCAAATTAACATCTTTGTATTAATTACTGTTAAATTTAACATTAATGACAGCACTGAAATGGTTAAACCAACTTTTTGAATCATTATATCTCAGAAACGGTAACTCTTAGGAAGAAAAGTATTGATACATTTTTTGTAGATAATTTTATTCTCTACAATTTTTCTCTGAGCTGATTTTACTATAAATCTCACGGTTTAGCTGAAAACAGCGAAAAACTAATTTTTTTGACCTTTGACCGGATTTTTGACATTTTATATAAAATTATACTCTGAACAATTTCACCGAGTTTCTCAGGATTTTATGTAACTTCATCCCTCTCTAATTTTTGAGAGTTAATACACTCAAACAAAAAGATGGGAAAACCAAATAGAAATTCATAATTTACCCGAAACAAAAAATGAGGAGTTACCCAAAAACCTTATGTGCAATAGGAAAGAAACTTGGAATAACCACAATGCACAAAATTCAAAGAATAAACTCCAAAAACAAACCTAAATTAATTATCATTATTACTTAATATATACAATATACAATATTAATAATTAACCTTTTGCGGTCGGATTAAATTTGTGCATTTGTATTTTTAAAAGCACTCCCCAAAATGAAAACCTGGTGACAACTTTTGTTTACACTGTATTTCGTTATCTCCAATCGATGGAACACTGTATTAGTTCTTAATGCATTGAGGTAAGTGAAAACTTGTGATATATATAATATAAAGTTAAAGTTATATTGTTTACTTGTTTCTTTATGTTTATTTACTTTTTTATTTTATACATAATTATTTACGGATTCTTTTATGTATATTTATCAACCTGTTTATTTTATACGTATTTATTTACCTGTTTTTTTTATACATATTTACTTATCTCTTTATGTATGTTTATTTACTTGTTTATTTTGTACATGTACTTAAGGGTTTCTTTTATGTATATTTATTTACTTGTTTTAGACATATTTACCTACTTTGTTCTGGGATATGTACTTATTTGCTCTCGCACGTACCCCTTTATTTACTTTTATAGACTCTTAAATTAAACATTCTCTCCTCCATCAGAATTCTTTTGAGTTATGGGATGTCCGCCCTCGTAATTTTGTAAGTCTGTCATCTTGTAATCTTGTTTGTAAATATTTTGTAACAACGAAAGGGGAAACAAATCAATATATTATTATATTATATATATTACATTAAGTGTTAATATAAACTAAGTGTAAACTGATACAGGAATGCATACAGTATAAGTTTCGTATAGTTCCTCGCTGTGGTGACTGAGAGCAAAAATATGACCGCAAAGGGTTAAATTAAACCTTATTAATTAAAAAATGAGGTTACAGAAGAAACGTTATAATCGTTTCAGAGGCACCTTTCGTCTCAGTCATCATCCCCGTGAAGGGAACCAAAGACAAATTCGTGGTGGGAGTGGGGCGCTCCACCGCCATCATGAAATGGGACGGCATCAGCCCCGTCGTCAAGAAAGCAGACCTCGAAATCCTCCACACCGTCGAGCCGGACAAAGTCAGGAACAGGTTCAACGACGGAAAGTGCGACCCCATGGGGAGAGTGTTCATCGGAACGATGGGCAGCCTCGTCGACGGAATCTGGGAAGACAAACAGGGCAACTTCTACTCCTTTGGGAAGGACAGGAAGCTCAAATGTCTCTTCGGCGACGTCGGAATCAGCAACGGTCTGTGCTGGAGCGCTGACGGAAAGACGCTTTACTATGTCGACTCGATGAGATTCAGTATCGACGCTTTGGATTACAACCCCCAGACGGGAGACGCGAGTAAGTGACTGAGCGGTGAGGGTGATAAGCAAAGACTTCTTCTGATTGTTATTACAGGTAACCGTCGCGTGCTTTTCGATCTGTCGAAGAACGGCGTTGAGGGAACTCCAGACGGGATGACCATAGACGCAACAGGGAATCTCTGGCTCGCCCTGTATGGGGGTTACGGGGTGATCTGCGTCAACCCCAAAACCGGGAAATTAGTTACTAAAATCCCCGTTCCGGGCAAGTACATAACTTGCGTTCAGTTCGGAGGGGACAATTTAGAAGACATGTACGTGACTTCCGCCACCATCGAGACAAACCCCGAAGAGTTGAACATCAGCCCTTATCTCGGAGGCACTTTCATTATCACCGGATTGGGAGTAAAGGGTTGCGAGAGCATTCCCGCTGTATTGTGATTGACTTACCTGTTCAACTGCTCATTCTGGAGTGAAACTCTAACTCAGGAATAAATTCTTAACTAAAAAAAATAAGGTATCCTTTAGTAATCCTTTTCGGGACAATCGCTTTCCCTCCCGAATCCATAATTCCTTAAAGGGAGAGAATTTCGGAAGGAACGAATCAAAATCAAAACTGACTTTATAAAGTATATATTGACACACTCTTGATTGAGAAAATCATCCAGTTGACGGACACAGTCGAGAGAATCACTTTTTAGAATTGAATACAATTCGAAATAAGGGAGACTAATTTCTTACTGTAAATCCTCCATTTAACATAATTCGGGTGATTTGACGAGAAAAGTTACCAGACAAAGTTAATGTTTTACATATTTGTTTAAAATATCGCTTAAAAGATTGAAATTGAGTTAAAATGAGGATTTACCGTAAAAGATTTACAGGAAAAATACAACGAAAATAAAAACGACGTTTGCTTTTCCTGAATTCACCGAAATCCAGAAAACGGTGTAAAATAAAAAAATCTTCAGTTTTATGGCACTTTTAATCACGAAAAAACCCCCCCGAATGGAGAGCATAACAAAAAAAATTATGCCACTGTTATAATCTCGACGTAAAACGGTATCTAACTTAAAAAAACTACGTTCGAAAATTAAAAAAAAACCTAAAAAATGAAAAAAAATACGGGTTGGAAAAAAAAAACTCGACTAGGTACGATTCAGTCTCATTAAAAAACGATTTCTGATTATAAAAAAAAACCCTAAAGAGCCATCGATTCAAAACTCACCCCCCCCAGGAGGGGTGGGGGGGAAATGGAAGAATTGACTACTTCCGCTACTAATTTTAAATTAGATTAAGTACGATTTCGCTTAACGACAATTAAAAATCCACTCTGTGCTCGCGCTCGAAAGGAATAAATAATTTGGCACATACAGTACGATTTGGTGAAAAACGCGACGAGACAGGGTGAGATCGGTCAGGACTTTGCAAAGGGTTGCTCGCATTTCCTTTTCCCCTTTTTTCCTTACCCCTGAGGTTAACAAAAACGGGACAAACTACGTGATGATTGGCAGGGCGAGGGATTCCCCAATTGTACCCATTCATAGAAGAGCTGGGAAATTATGGAGGAAAATCAGTTTTACGTAATGGCAGTTGAGAAAAACTCTGCAAAAGGAAATTCTATCGGTTTCAGAAATAAAAGGAGCGCCATAGACAATATTTAGAACTTATGGGACACAATGAAGAAGTTTAAGATATTCCATTTACAAGGAAACCGCCGACATAGTAAAGAACCATTTTGGACATCAAAAGGTCCACGTCAGGGATGTCCTCTCAGTCCCACTCTCTTTGCTCTATATATTTTGGATTGGAAATTGGTGCTTCGATCGATACAAATCGATCTATAAATGGTCTAAAACAGTGATGGCCAACCTTTGATAATATGGGGGCCAAAGTTGAGTTCGGTGTAATTTCGAGGGACACAAAGTATAAGAAAATTAAATATGGATTTTTAAAATTAGTTTTTACTCTTTCTTCTCATTTTCTTCTTTTCTCTTTTTTTATTTTTCTCGTTTTCTCTTTTTTCCCCCTTTTCTTTTTCTAATTTTCTAAATTTCTTTGCTCTTTTTTCTTTTTCTTTTTTTCTTTTTCTCATTTTCTTCTTTTCTCTTTTTTATTTTTCTCCTATTCTCTTCTCATTTTTTCCTTTTCTCTTTCTTCACATTTTCTTCCTTTCTCTACGTTTCTGCTCTCACGGCTATTGCCTTTGCCTCCTTTTCCGGCTTTACCCTTTTTTACAACATTTTATGCAAGCAGTCCTTTTGACTTCTATGATAGAATCTAAAAAAGAAGGGAAACCCAAAGCGTTTAATGGAATTCGAATGGATTCGAAAGCGTAAATTTAAAATTTTGTCGATAGTTAAGAAAGAATTTAAAATTGAAGTTATTCTCCCATTGAAAGTTATTCTAATATCAGCGTACAGTCATAACCGTTTATTTAAAAATTAAAATGGACTAAAATGACCAAATACGTATGTGAATTTAGGAATAAAAGAGCGGGCCACATGCAACACCTTCACGGGCCGTAGGCTGGCCATCACTGGAATAGAAGAAACGAGCGAGAAAGAAAATATGTATAGTTACAGGTAAGAGAGCAGCAAAGTTCGAGAAAATGATATAACACTCATATAATAAAATTCTGCAAAGAATGCATTAAAGAAATAAGAAGAGTAAGTGGATGGAGGAGAGAATAAAATATTACGAAAGAAACGGAATAGGGAATGAAGAAATAGCGAGGAAATTCTAAGAAAAACACTGTAGGAGAACTCGTAAGAGAATCGGTTGCAAGAACAGTATAATAAAGTCAAGCGGTCCAGGTATAACCCCAGTTATACCAGAAATACTCAGAAACTCTGTGGAAGATTATGAGAGTGGTACTGGGAGGAAAATCCCTAAAGTCTGCAGTTTCTTTTCATTATTGTTTTGCTTTGTTTCTGTATTTTTTATATGCAACTCGATTTAATGCGACAGTATATTATTACTGGCGGTCATAAAAAGTGTAAAAGAACAGGGAGGCACGTTGTATACGCGTTTTACATAGACTTCAGACATATTAACAGAGAGGAAATATGGAATACACTAAAATAATTAAAAGAATAGAGGAAATATAAAAGGAACTGACAACTCACTAAAAGTAAATAATACAGAAACAGATTCCCTCTGGACAACCCAAGGATTAAGACAAGGTTACCCTTCGAATCCAACCCCCCACCCCTTGCGATGCCCCTTACAATCCCTTAACCCAATTCCGGTCTTAATTACATTACGAAAATACGAAGAACGTTATCATAATGACATAAAATAATCGAGATCACTAACCAAAAAAAATTCTTAAAGTAATTATGGCACTTGACTGCCGTTCGGTAGGAAATCAAAGAGGGAAAACATTCTTATCGATACGACTTGAGCAAATCAAGCTGAGTAAACCAACCTCACGTCGTTGGTTTTTTCTTGGGCTTTTTAGGATTTCTACTTCTCGATTTGGCCTTGCACAGGGGGCAGATGGGGGCGTTCCGGTGGATCTGTTGGTGGCAGGAGAGGCACGATTTCATGGGGGGCGGCTGCTGCCTGAACGTCGGCGTCGGCCCCGGCAGCGTCGGGATGCTCGGCCTCGGCAGCTCCGGCACGGCCTTGCTGTGGCTGGGCCCCAGGCCGAGGGGCGGGTGCGGCGGGGGCAGGAACACGGAGGAGGGCCCCGCTGCGTGGCTCTGGTGGGCGGCCATCGCGAAGGTGGACGCCGCCGCGAAGTGGAGCTCCGGCCTCCAGTCGGGCTTCGGGGGCGGGAAGTGCTTCTGGAAAAAGCTGAAATGACGCAGTGGTTATTGGCAATCAACCCCCGCGCAGTCAGAATTAGATAAGGCTAATTAGTATTTAATTTTGGTCTCGGTTATCAATGTTATCGGAACTCTTGAGATATTCCGAGCAAATAAATTTATATTAAAGTTTCTACAGATGTTTGGAAGAGGACTTACTCCTGGGTGATTAAATCGCTATTTGATTCGTGAAGATCCGGGAGGCGATCCAACCCCAAATACTCCATCCTCAATCTGTCGATTTCTAATTTTAGGGGGAGGTACTCATCGTGGAATCTTCTCGCTGCTTCCAATGCTTGGTTCCTAGCTTCCTCTGATTGCTTAATTACATTTTCCATCTGGAAAATTTCAATTGCTTAACTGGCAACCCTTCGAAAGGGGTTGTTCCACAGGTGGCTAAATTCAAGTTTTGTCCAAATTGTGTCAAACTCGAAAAGGCTGAGAAGTTCTCTTACTTTCTTTTGGTTAACCGGGTCAATGCATTTCTTGTTTCCTTTCTTATTCGGTAGGAGATTGAAAAATGCATAAAAGGTTTTTGAATACAACCGGAGGGGGATGACACCACCAATTTGGGAGAGATAAAAAAAACCGAGAGAGTGAAGAAATGACAAATATTGGGTGCTCACTGAGAAAACACTGTAGGGCAATTAAGGGAACATACAGTTGCAAATATTATATCATCATACTAATATATAAATCTGTTAAGGGAAGTTTGTGTGTGAAGCGTTTCCATTACCTATATCTAAAGAACTACTGAACCAATTTCGACCGGACTTTTTCCAAAAGACGCGCATTTTTCCAAGGAATTATCTGCGCTATGTCTCATTTCTCGAAAATAAGCAAAAGCCGAGAAATCTGCAGAAAACATGTCTGGGAATTTGTTAGCGTGGAGACCACTTTCAGTAAAAATGGGGCCAAGTTGATAATAAGTTTATAAACAAAAACAATTGTTAGAAATTAGTTAGAGTGGGTTCTACGTTAGTAGTTTTAAAAAAAAATATCGGGAAGAAAGTCTACTCTTTTGGCGTTGAGTGCCAGAGGGAAGAAGAGATGGAAGTTTGAATCGCAATTTAGAGATTGCAGACCAAAGAGAGAACCATTTATTTTTGTTCTGTAGAAGGGAGAGTAGTAAAGAAAGAAGGATATGGAAAAGAATTTGGATGGCTGAGTGAGGAAACAGAGGAGGAAAAGAAAGAAGAACAGAAGACACATCAACAACAATGGCTGAATAAAGAAGAAAGCTGCATTATTTTTATAGTTAAGTGCAATGGGATGATGTTCAGTGCATTCAGTTTTTCAGGAAATGTGTTATTGTAACTGTTATTATTGTATATCTGTATTATTGTATATATTGTATGTATTGTATATATTGTATATCTGATAATATTGTATCTATTAAGGTACAGACGTAGACTGAAATTCCCAAGTCTTCCAAGTATAAAATAGAAATTACATTAAATTTCTGAATGGTGTTCTCATAATTAAT
This sequence comes from Brueelia nebulosa, assembly GCA_028293925.1. Lineage (NCBI taxonomy): Eukaryota > Metazoa > Arthropoda > Insecta > Psocodea > Philopteridae > Brueelia > Brueelia nebulosa. Next base: position 19,511 of record JAQIBA010000148.1, on the reverse strand, counting down.
TAAACTGTAATCCACAATTTAATTTTTTTAAATTACAATTTAATTTCCTAATTTTTTGGAATAATTTATGTATTACATTTCCAGCATAACTTCCCATGATAAAATTATTAATGTCAAATCTGCTTATAAAAATATTCTGACTTATTTTTTATCAATTGAAACTTTTACCTACTCTGAATTCTGTATTATTTTAAAATAACAGTTCACAAAATCATCCGCTGACTGCCAAACCTGAATCTGAATTATTAAAAATTCAGGTCCACATTTGAAGAAAGCCAAAATTGGTAACACAAAACTTTACAGCTTTACTTATTACCTTTTTCTAAAGGATTACTCCATAAAGATTTTATTATCTTTTCTTTTAAAAATAATCTTATTAAATTATGTCCCACAGAATTCGTTAACAATTATATAAAAAAAGGTGTGAAAATTAATAAAATAATGGAAATAGTTGTAAAATTTTAAGCAGTTAAGATAAATTGATGAAATTTAAGACCAGGTTTGTTGAATAAAAATAATCTTAATTAATAAGTTTCCCACTCAGAGCATGTCAATAAAATTTTACAAACTCTTTATAATGTGTCAATAAAAGCTGACCAGTTCACAAAGAAATGGCATCATAAAAAATCCAAAAAGTTGAATGAAATCACAAACTAATTCTGCTTCCCATAAATAAATCAAAACTTAATTGTACTCACAGAATTTATGTCAGAATGAATCTGCCTCAATTCTTCTACATGGGCCATTTTTTCCTGAGTGAGTGCTTCCATCTCCTGCTTATATTCTAAAAGAAATTTCTCCTCTCTATCTTTTACTTCTACCTCGTGCAATATCCGAGCTTTTAATTTTTCCATTTCAATGGTCTTCACCCTGAACGAAAAGCACAATTACGGTCTCTTCAACCTTCAATTTTTTGTAATTCATTAAAAAACGAAATGAATTCTAACGTACCTGACATCCTTTAATGCTTCTAATTTAGCGTGAAATATGCGAGCCTTTTCCGTAGACATTCTCATTTAATAAAATGGAGAAAACCGAATGAACGCAATCTCACGCGGAATCTAGAATGAAAGAAAATTTATTTTGTTTACAATAAACCGACGTTAAAAATCATTCACGATAGATATGAACCACCTGAACTATAAATGTCATTCAAAAAATAAAAAAAAAAAATAGGGGAGTCTTCCCGATCGATTTCCTCCTTTTTTTTATCTGGTCGTTTAGATTTGAAAGGATGCATCTGTTTTTTTAATTGGCACTCAAAACGTAAACACCTTAAAAAAAAAATTGCCGATAACATAATACTGCATCATTTTCCCTTCCAATCATTAACAACAACTCTTCGTGACTAAATAGACTTGCTTTAATTCAAACCCAAGCAGAATTTAACGTAACCTGCAAACAAATTCAAAAATACTTTTCTCGGCTTGCATGAGCTTACCACTATTTAAGGAGACATGTTTAACCAACCTAACAAAAAGAATTTGACATTTCCTTCGCTTATTTCATAAGGTAAATATAAGAAATAAACCGGAAACTTGGATAAAAATTGTCAAAACATATCAAATCAAATCAGAAATTAATACATAAATTTAAGTAAATAAAATGAAATTTTCATTTTAAAAATTTATGAAAAGTATTTTAAAAATTTTCTCAACATTTTTTAGGAAATTTATAAAAAAAATAAACGCTATTATATTTGATTTTTGAAATTGATCTGATTTCTCTGAAATAATTCCACTTCCGCCGTCCATCTCTAATTTCGTTACCTTACTGTGGTTGAGGTCTTCAAAGACACTGCAGTGCTGTAAAACTACTTTAGGTATTTAAGTCATCAGGTCATTTGTTTCGAGGCTATTTAATAAAAGAATAATAATTAATTTAAAAATGTACAAAAAAATCTGTATTCTTTTATTTGTAACAATTTTTTGCAATGGCGTCACACATTCTTCTCCTGCAAAAGTTAACTCACGAGGTAAGTTCACTACCAAAACTCTCTAAATTACTTTAACCCTCATTTCTGTGTGATTTTTCTATAATATTGAAAGTCGTTGCCTGTGAAACTTTAAATATACTTTCGTAAAATCGATTTCCTCATTAATTTCCGCATTATTTCTTTTAATGTATGTTTTTAAATATTTAGTTTTTTCCAGGCAATTTATTCAAATTTGTCCAATATGTCTAAATTTTTTAGTTTTCCGGGTCAGTGTTTTTCAATTACTGCGTTGCAGTTTTGAAGTTATGCTGATGAATTTATTCCATTATAATTGTTTGTGAAGTCTGGATATTACGCAACGAAGATATTTTTTTGTCCTTGTTTTCACTTTATGCCGTTGGGAAAGTCACTGAATTTTTTTCATTTAGATATTTTCAGTACTTTAAAAACCGTTTAAAAAAGTAAAATAAATATTTTTTTCTCCTAATTTTTGTGCTTTAAATTAAACTGTTTAAACTTTTCAGGGATAGATATCGTTAATTAAGATTTTTGGATTATTTAAAAATTTCTCGAAAATCAGCAAAAGCCTGAAATCTGCAGAAAACGTGTTTAGATTTCGGGGGAAAACCATATAATTTTACGAATTCCTGTGTCATATTAAAGGGTTGATGTTCTTTTTTTTGCATTCGGGGCCATTTTGAGTACAGTGACAAAGGGAATTAATGGAATTTGGAATTTGGGAACTAGGAATTCGGGGTTCCACATTCGATATTATTATTATTGAAATTCTGAAAGCATCCACGTTGTTCACGGTTATATTCTTTCTGTATTAATTTTCACCTAATTTTCAGCGAATTGTTTTTAGATTTGATAGAAATTAGTTAGCGTGGATTTAGCGTTAGTAGTTTTTTTCAGTCTTAAAATGTTAATTTTAAGACTCAGTATGATTTGAACAGTAAAAAAATGACACAGCCTCAATAAACTTTCTTCTACTGCCATTTACTTTTGTTCAAACTCATTATATTCTACTGACACATGATTATACAGTTGTTATTTTTCATAAATACAGTAAATACACTGTTTGTTCAAAAGCTGTACATAATTTTTTATGGTTTAGTGCAATGGGATTATGGAGGTGCATTCAGTTTTTCAGTAAATGTATTATTGTATCTGATATTAAAGTATAGATTTAGATATACAGTCCCAAATCCCCCAGTATAAATTGGTAATAAAAAAGCTGTTTTTGATTATCTGATCTTATTGTTTTCGATTGGATAAGCCTTTTATGTTAATTTGAGATATTATTATAAGAAAAAATCAGCCTTTATTTGTACAATAAATTATTTAAGGTTATGAGAATAGTAGTTTTGAAATTACATTAGCAAACCATTGGGACTAATTTATTACATATGATATTATGTAACTGGTTTTTTGTACTTGATGCCTGGTTTTATTTTAATGTTTGGAAAAGTCTTTTGAAACCCTGGTATGTTTTTGACTGTAAAATGGCCAAATACTGGGGATGCAGTAATAAAGATTAGTTTTTATGCACCTATAAAAGTTAAACATGGCATGAAAGGATGATAAAAGGTTTGCTTTGATTCCGTAAGCAACTCTTCTAATCCTCGAATTTTTGTTAGTCGGATGTTGAAGTTTTTAGAATAGATAACAGACAAAACTTCTAACAATAACCTGAGAATGCTGATTGGTTTTATCCAAGAATTCAAGGTTGTTTAATAGCCTAATAATTAAAAATGTTATCAGAGTACATGTTGTGCAGATTTTGTTGTAAATGTTTTTGTTAATTATTGACTTCATCAAGGTTTCATTTAATTTTTCCTTTGTTAGAGTTTTGATTCATGTCATTCAGACACTTTACTGAACTTCAATTAAATTCTGTTTTTAAATTCAGGTGACTGTTGCCATATTCTCACGAGTGCGTTATTTTTTTCGGTGTAAAATTCTGCCTTCTGTGTGGCATTGATATTGTAAAGGTCACCAGGCTTTAACAGTATTGAGGAAAAATCCTCCACTGATTCTTTGTAAAATACACATTATGTTTTTATGCAACATGTTATTTTTAAAATTTCTGATCACTGATCTCTAAATTTTGTTGCGTTTCAGATCTGATTACAAAAGAACAAGAAGCTTCAACAGAAGTTGTCAGTCATATTAATCACAAAGTTGAAACAAACACCACTGCACCTGTTACTGGAGTTCCTCTTAATCAAACTGTCATTGTCAAAACACCGACAAATCAATCTGTAGTCGAGGACAAAAGCATTCCCAAGAATTCCACCGCAAGCGAACACCAAAATGTTACCCAAACCCCGACGACCACCATCATTGCGACCGTCAGTAATTCGACCAACATCACCTCAGTGCCGACTACACCCACCCCTCCTGCAATGCCAGTTACCCCCAGCAACACCACTGACCTGCCCCCAGCAAATATCACGGAAATGTCACGCCCCATCATCGCCGGGAACAGCACAACCCCCGTGAGCACCCTCGCAACCGGAACGACCACCAAAGCACCGGTGACCATGCCAACCACAGTAACTCCAAAAACGACGGCTGCGGTCTCGACCACGACGGAAAGCGTTCATCTGGAGCACAACACTTCGAAAGCTCAGGAAAACCGATTCGACGGTGCGAGTTTCGTCGGGGGCATCGTATTGACAATCGGTCTCACCGCAATTGGTTTCATTGCTTTCAAATATTACAAATCGGGTAAAACTGATGGGAATTACAGATCGCTGTAAGAGGTAATGGAGATTATTGATTGTTGCCTTTCTGTTGGGCCATTGTGACTCATTGTGAAATTTTTAGACTAATGGATATATTTTTATTTAATAGAGGAAAGGGGGAAGACATGTTGAAGAAGCATCCTCTATTATATGCACAAATATGTGATTATTTTTCAATTAGGTTTTTATTTGTGAAAGTATTTAAAAAATTGTATATTTCGGTTACCCCCTTTCAGTAAAGTCATTTTTTTAAATTACCTAAACTTGTCACTCATTTGTATGTGTAAATAATAGAGGATGAGAGAAACTAAACAATAGCATTTATGTATGTTAATTGTTAAAATGCCTTATAAATAGGATACCTGTAACGCAGTGAGTGGAAAATTTTAGATTAGGGAAAATAATTGTTTGATTTGGTTACCATTTCCACTCTCTGTTGTTAAGTATAGTCATTGCCTCGCTGAATATGTTGTATGTAAACTGTGAAGAATCGAAAAGGGGTTCGCAGTCGTATGAAGAGTCTCTCTTTGCATTGCCGGAATTCCGATGGGGAACTCGTCTGGAGTTAACGGGAAAAATTCCAATTTAAGTTACATTGCATCGCAAAAAAATTCCGAATGGAATTCTTCTAAATTATTACTTTTTTTCTGTCGGAACATTCTGGTTAACGGAAAATCATGTGAGAAATTGAATAGAAAATTTAAAATGCAGATTCAAAAATGTCGGTTGCAATGTTTTATATATATATATGTGCAGTCGGCGAAGATTTTATTGACCATTGTGCATTTTTGTTTTCGTTGCTTTTATGAACCCCATTGGATAGAGTTTCAGTGTGGGAGATTGGATTTTTTGTCGCTCCCTTATCAGAAAGCACAGTTTTCACATCACACGAGAAACCACCCATCTTTTACGAGCGGTCCTTTAATGGGACGTCGGACAAAAAGGGGTGAAAAATTCTAATGGATTTTCACGGCGTCTTTGTCTGCGTCATTCCCCATGCATAAGGGATTCATAATGCAATGAAAACACACGCGAGAGAGAGAGATGTTGTTGAAATCTCAACAACTTTTCAAGGCATCATAAAGATTCATAGATTCATACTGTGTTTACCCATCGGAGTCGGCTTTTGAATGTTTTATTGCGTCTCGGTCATTGTGAAAACCGTCTGCGACACGTTTCAATGTCGAAATACTCGCTCATACTTAGGCTCGTTTCAGAAAGGCTTTGAACCATTGAGGCGAGGGCGAAAAGTGCTCATTTATTAGTAGAGAAATTTCCACGTTTTTAAATGATTTAATTGTATTGTTAAAAAAAAAAAAAAAAGTGAACAGTGCCTTGGAGGCGGGAGTCATTTCCACTAAGTGCATCGGTATACCATTCCCCGAGTTTTGTATCGATTTGACCCTTTGAGTTGGTTTTTTTTTTACATTCCATTTGATTTTTATTGTCGTACTCGTTTTGCCGATTATTTTTTATCAGGTTTTTGCTGTTTTTTTTTTTTTTCTCATTCGGGAAGAGCGATTTCGTTGCGGGATCGCGGCCATTTTATTTCGGTCTCGTTTTGATTTGTGCGTTTTGCAATAGAGGGAATTGCGACAGAGTTTGATTAATCGGAATGGAGCTTTAGAAAGCTCTCCGCAGATTGAATGTGGTAATCTCAGTCTTAGCACCGAATCCCCAGAGTGGGTTCGACGCTCTTTTTGCCAGCGTAATCTCGTGTCGTTGCATTTCTCATTTTCTTTTTTTTCTTTTTTTTTTTTTTTTTTAGAGTAGTGTGGTTTATATTTCCCGGGGGGGTGAGGGTGGGAAAGGGGAGCATGCGAGAGAACTGTCGTTACTTTTTCGGATGATTTAATTTTATTATGGGAGCTCGAAAGGGGGAAAATTGTATCTACTTTTAGTTTGCCCACATTTTAGATAATTTCTACATTACCGGAGAGCCGTTTTAGATTTTCTTTTTTTTCATGTTTGGGGTTCCTGAAAATCGTTTTTAGCTTAGGAATATTGTATTGGTTTTTTTGAGTTGAAAATTTTCTGTGATTTCGAAGAATCGGTTTCGGCTGATTTAGTGACTCCATTGAAATTTTTGTTTTAATTTAAACAGCCGAAATCGATGAGATTCAGTATATTATTTGAAAATTTTAAGATTGTTTATTTTAACAGTTTGAAAATATATATTTTGTTGTTCGGTTTGGTATCTCGTTGTAGTTTTTTTTCAGTTTAGGTTCGATGGAACGCCCTAAAAAAAAAGTGATAAAAAGAAAAAATAAAAAGTCCCCAAAATGGACAATCGCACCAATCGAAGTGGAAAAAGTTTTTCTCTCCAAGATGAGATTTAAAAAATAATAACGAAGCCATCACTCTCCAGTCAGTTTTTCTCATTCTCCTCCCTGGAAAAATAAAAATGCTGACGCGAGAACTTCTCCTTCGGGAACAACAAAAGAAAACCCGTTCGCCTTAAGCTAAACATGGAAGCAAACGAAACCCAAACATTCGGGGGAGGTTCATTAGTCTTCCATTGAAAAGCTAATCTTATTTGGCCAATCAAATGATGGAAGCTACTTCACAATCACAGAGTTGTGTGGTTGTACACCAATTTTTTTTTGGGCGAACGTTTTAAAAAGTTATAATAAGGGAGAGTTTCTCGCTGGAAAGGAATCGATGAAATGCCCGAAACTCTTTAAGGAGTTTTTTTAGGTGAGAGGAGAGGAAACCGCAAAAGGGCAGAGCAAAGTTTGAATAAATGCACCCCTAATCCCCAGTCTTGATCGGAATTGAAAATTAAGATTCCCCGAAAGGAACAACCGAAGAAAGACTAAGAACACGGTTTGTCCATTAACAGTGAAAATATTCTGGGAAATTCGCCACGTGGCGAAAATCTTTTAAATTTTACAACCGCCCCCTCATCGATCGATAATTAAATCGAAACATAAATGCTCTTTGAAAAAAACAAAGCAATCCCCAAACTCACCCTTTAACATCGTTAGATCTTTTTCTTGTTTTAGATCAAAGACCGAAATGGCATTCAAGACTGAGTTTAAAATAATCCATTTCGGGCCGAAAGGTAATGGGGCACTCGTGTTTCGCTTGTGGAGGCGATGAGGGGTGGGAGGGGGAAGGGTTGATAGAAAGAAAATTAAATTGAAGAGAAAAAACAAGGGCGAAAGGGAAAAATCTTGATTTTAACATCTTTGATGCGTTCGAACGTATAAATCCTAAGTTGGAAGAAAATTAGTTTTCAATTGTCAGTGACGTAATGAAGAAGAAAATCATGAGGAGGAAATGAATTGTCCCCCATTAGGAAAAGCTCACTCTATTTCATTTTTCTTATGGCTAAATGACAATTCGTCAAAATGGCGGTCGCTAACTGGAGTCGTGCGTTGCGGAATCGGAGGCCGCCGGAAGCGGAAGCAACATTGTGATTTTGCCAAGAAGAGGCTCAGGTACGATGGCCTTGACGAGAGGAAGTATGGGCTCGAGGAGGCCGGCGGGGAGCTGCTTAAAAGACCGTTTGTGCCTGGGGGCGTCTGGGGGGGCGCCAGCTGTCATCAACACAAAACCGCTCACCAGTATAACGGCTAACTGAAATGTAAACACAACTGTATTTTACATTACACCGCAACATTCCACGCAAATAGTGTTGCAACAATACACAAAACTGCTGTAATTAAGATTCCATTATCAGTCATTGCTTCGAAATATTCCTCCAGCACAGATTATCTTTCTCAAAATGGATCGGAGAGAAATTAGTCCAGACAAATTACCTCAAAATTGAGGGGTGAACTTATATAAACTCCTAAGCAGCTCAAACTTGGTCAAAATGTTCACAGTATAATTATAAATGAAATGTCCTCAAAAATCCGGTCAAAGTTCAAAAAAATTAGTTTTTCACAATTTTCAGCAAAACGGTGAGTTTTATCGTAAAAACAGCTCAGACAAAAATTGTAGAGGATAAAATTATCTACAAAAAATGTGTTAATATTTTTCTTCCTAACAGCCACCGTTTCTGAGATATAACGATTCAAAAAGTTGAATTAGTTGTAAAAATTGCCCATTAAAAAAGTGTTTAGTTTTTAAGGCTTCATAACTTTTCTCCACAGCGGCCAATTTCATCCAAATTATATATGTTTATAGAGCAACATTAGGGCTTTAAAATGAGCTGTGTTTGGCGTTTGTAGCATCAAAACTTCGGAGTCTATCGGAGTTCAAAATCGTAGAGAAACCAAGAGTACCCATTTTTGCCTGTATTTGAGGCTAAATATCAAAATAGTGTCATTTCGGATTTCATTCGAACTTGACCCGTTTGAAAGGGCAAATTTTAAGCTTTCGAACGCATCCGGTTTCATTTTATAAAAACAATCCTGAGTGGCCAAAATTGGCCTGTTAAAGTCGTCATAGTAAAAATGGCCACAAATGTGTTATCCAACTTTTTGAATCGTTATATCTCAGAAACGGTGTTTCCTATGAAAAAAAGTATTGGTACATTTTTTGTAGATAATTTTATCCTCTACAATTTTTGTCTGAGCTAATTTTACGATAAACCTCACCATTTTGCTGAAAATTGAGAAAAACTAATTTCTTTGACCTTTGACTCCCTGTATTTTTGATGATTTTTGACATTCCATATATAATTATACTCCGAACAAGTTAGTTTCGGCTTTTTAGGAATTTATGTAACCTTGAATGTTTAAATAATGAAAAACTTACCCACGGCTTCATGTCGATCAGGATTTCCCCAAAGGTGTCACATAAAATGGCGGAAACGAACCTAATGGTCAACTTTTTATACTTAGCGCTTCGAGAGAGTTCAGTGCCAGATTTCTGCCATTTTAATTCTTTGGCTGCGAACCTTGAAGTGGAAGATCGCATTTCGAATTCGGAAAACGTGATGAAAGCGAGTTTTTGGCAGCCGATGGGGCTTTTTTGTTCGAAACCGCAGTTTCAGGTGATGTTTCCTCAGGGGGAAAGACATTAACAGCCCTGGAATTCTTATCAGGAAGAAAGTCAGTAATGCAGTACTTCCCAATTCTACAGTTTCCAAACTTCTTTTACCTTCAATTCCATTATTATAAATACGTAAAAGAAAAAAATATTTTTAAGTTTCTTTTGTATTAAAAAACGCAGTAAAAACCGTTTAAAAACTGATTCATTCATACCTCGAAATCTGTTATTGTAAAAAGATATATAATTAAATACGATTACACATGCGTAATCTATTCTTCTTAGCATTCAGTTGGAGCACAAACCCTATTGTACCAAGAAATGACGACCGTCTTTATGAACTGCCCATTATTTGATTCTTCTTCTTAACTTTCCACATTTACAAAGAATCGTTAAACAATTTAATTTTCATATTTAATTCGCATTATAAATTCCATCTTCTTATGATGCGATTTAGCCACAACTTAAAAAAATGAAATGACGGCTGCTCTTATGGACTCCTCTTTATTTGATTCTTCTTCTTAATTGTACGGAATGAGTTCTGCGTTATAAACGCATTACAAAAAATTTTCGGAGTTAAACAAAAATTAAAGAGTGAAAAAATAATCATTAAAACGATGCGAATTTTTTTTAAATAAAAAAATAATAAATAAGAAAAATAAAATTATTAAGTAAAAAAGTTATAAAAATTTTAAAAAATGATATGAAAAATTTTCATAAGAATCATTTCATGACCCGTTATATTATAATTTATTTAATGTACCATATAACGTATAAATATATGTAAAAATATTCATTTGCAAAAGTAAAAAAATATTTATACTCGAAAGTGATATTATGTGACAGTTGCGAGTATTGGAAACCACTGCTTTTAAAAGTTAAAAACGAAACATTGTATGCACGCAAATTTTTTCTCGAGTATTTTACAAATTTAGAACTTCCATTTAAATCCAAATGTCATTTTCCAGTTGGAGTCACCGAGTCGTGATCGATCCTCAGCCATTTTTGGAATGAGACAAAAGGAAATTTCAAAAATCAGCTCACAACACCGGTCAATAGGAAATCCGAGAAAAGGAAAAGCAAAGGCAGCGATTCGCGACAGCTTTCAAAGGAACCGTAATCGGTTCATTAACGCGCCAAAATAAAACAAAGGAAACCCCAAAGGAAAGCAAAAAATCAGAACCTTTAGTGGGGCATTTTCTTAGGAAAAACCTCCATAAACGATTCCTGGCGTCGCCATTTCACGGATGAAAGTCGTCTCTCGTAAAATGGAAACCCTCACATTCTGATAACGTCCTTTTCTCAATCAATACAACCAATACAATTTCTACGGAGTTGTCGACCTTTAGTGTTTCTTGTTGATCCGAAGAGGGAAACGACAGTCGGGGGTAGTGAGGGTGTTCACACCGCCCCCTGGGGATCCAACTCGGCAATTTCGAAAGGATTTCAAAGCTTCCAAATTAACGACTGTCTGTGACATACTGTCTCTACATACAAAATACATTTTTCGAGCATGAAAATCCCGGTTCCATTTGGAACGTGACGAAAATCCAAACCGGCCAAGGTTCTGTTTTCTCTCGACTTTGTCTCGCTTTCATCCGTTTTTTAATTGCATGCGCGTGTTGTTGCTTCCTGTGTGACGAAAAGACACCCACTGAGGATGTTTTCTGGAAATTAAACGAAGGGAGGACTCGAAATTAAGCAGAGTTTCAAATTATCTCCGGAAAGGGAGACTCAAACCCCGTTTATTCAAATTTTTCTATTCTTTTCATCTTTCGGATTCTGTGTAGTAGAAAAACTCTCAGACATTATTCATCCTTATGTCCAGTTCTGGCGCTCATACAGGGGTTGAAGGGAGGGGAGAGATTTTTAACGGATTTCTTATTTTTGTTGATTTATTGCTCGATTTTCTTTAGGATTTCGAGAGAACATCTTTTATTCAAACATATGAATTTTTTTCATCCCGTTTAAGTTTTGCCTCTTTTTGGCGCTCACAGAGGGGTGAGAATTCACGAAAGGTTAAATGCTTACTCATCCCTCGTTCAACAGACTGACCAATGATCAAATAAAATACATATTCGCAGTTGTATTACAGATCAAACAATTGCACAAAATATTAAGCAGCAATTGGAAGCATTGGCTAAAAACTATAGACGGCACAAATTATAATGTGTTAGGTTTTTATTTAACGGAAATGAGAAAAAAAAGGGTTAATACCCCCGGCCAGCTCTGAGATAAGGGTTGTTTATGACTGTATTTATTAATTTTTTACTTTATTTTTAATTTATTAATTTTTAATCTATTTTTTTAACTTATTTATGTTAAATATTCATTGTTATGTATTGTCTTTTTTATGTATATTTATTTTAAGTTACTTGTTATAAGTATAAGTATAAGTTTATTTAAGTATTATTTATTAAGTTACTTGTTCATTTTATGTATATTTATTTACATGTTTATTTTATACATATTTAATTATTTGCCTCTTTATGTATGTTTATTAACTTGTTTATTTTGTACATATACTTACCGGTTTTTTTATGTATATTTATTTACTTGTTTTAGACATATTTACCTACTTGGCTCTGGTATATATATTTATTTGCTTTCGCACGCATAACCCTTTATTTACTGTTGTATACTCTTAAATAAAACATCCTCTCCTCCATCTGTAATCTTGTTTGTAAATATTTTGGTTGTAAATATTTTTGAACCCCGAAAAGGAAAACAAATCAATATATTATTATTACAAAATAATGAAACATACAGCAAAACAAGAAAAAATACAGCACTTAGAAGCCATAAAGAATATACAAAACCAAAAATGTTAAATAAATACACAGAATAAACACAGAATAAATAACGAGATTTTCCAAATTATTCAGAGACTGAAAGCCTATTTATTGTTTTCATTATATATACTGTACATATTTTGAGCGTGTATTTATATATATATCTATGATTATTGTAAAACTGAAAGAAAATATACGCCCACTAACACTGGAGTGAATGGGAGGGGAAAAAGAAAAAAAAACAGATAAACTCTGCGATTTGAAAATGCACACACACAAAAAAAAATCAAATGAGGTCATAATTCCACGGGGAGAAGTTATCGCAGGGAGAAAAAATCTGTCATTTAACAAACATAAATTCACTTGACATTTAAAACAACAGCAAAATTGCTGAGGCTGTATTTTATACTACGTCGTTTTTTCCCGTTGCAGCATTAACAAAAAAAAAAAATCAAATGGTGTTCAAACAAGAAATATGTTTGCGAGTGTAAACATTTGAGATCACCTTCCGAAGTCGCCCCACAGAAAATGGGCGAAAAATGGGGAAAGTGGATGTTCGAAGGTGACTTCAAAAAAGGGAAAGTGAACATTCCAAAGAAAGAAAAAAAGAGAAACACTTGCTGTTACTCCATCAACAAAAAGTCAACATTTTGACTAATTTGAAGTTTACGCATGTTTTATTTGGATTTTACGCATTATATTTCATTTAGTGGTTGTTATTGTATTTACGCATTGACGTAAAGTTTAGATTGTTCTGTTGTATTCCAAAATTATCCTCAAACAAAAGAAATAAATCTGCGTCCGACAGTTTTCCTTGTTTTATTTTCGAATTTTAAGTTTTCAAAAAAATTTTGATATCTCTTGAAAATAGAACAATAATTCATCTTTTTGAATGCACAAATGCTTTTTTAAGTTTACCGAAAGTTAGAAAGTCCGAATAATCCTTTAATTTTTACAAATAAAAAGAAATGATTCCAGTCAAGATTAATTAGATATTCGAGGTTATAAAAAGTCCTAAGAGGCTGAAACTTGGTCAAATATTTCAGAGTAGGATTATACATAAAATGTCAAAAATCCTAAAAAAGTGGCAGCGCTCAAACGTCCAAGAAATTAGTTTTTCGCCTTTTTCAGCAAAACCGTGAGATTTATCGTAAACATAGCTCAGACAAAAATTGTAGAGAATAAAATTATCTACAAAAAATGTCTTAATACTTTTCTTCCTAAGAGTCACCGTTTCTGAGATATAACGATTCAAATAATTGAATGAAATTGCCAAAAAAAGTGTTCAATTTTTGAAGACACTATAACATTTTTTCGAAGCAACAAATTTTGACTAAAGATGTATGTTTATAGAGCAACATTAGGGCTTTAAAATGAGCCATATTTGACGATTTTAGCATTAAAACTTCGGAAGTTATGGGAGCTCAAAATTTTAGAGAAAACGCCATTTTAGCCAATTTTGCCTGTCTTTGAAGCCAAATATCAAAATAGTGTCACCTCGGATTTCTTTCTAACATTGCTCGTTTAAAGGGCACATCTTAAGCTTTCGAACGCATGCGGTTGGATTTTAGAGAAACCATTCTGAGTGGGTAAAATTGGCCCGCATATGTTGCCACACTAAAAATGGCCACAAATGTGTCATCCAACTTTTTGAATCGTTATATCTCAGAAACGGTGACTCTTAGAAAGAAAAGTATAGATACATTTTTTGTAGATAATTTTATCCTCTACAATTTTTATCTGAGCTATTTTTACGATAAAACTTACCGTTTTGCTGAAATTGGCGAAAAACTAATTTTTTAGACCTTTGACCCCCCGCCATTCTCTTTTCAAATAATTTTAGATAATGGGAAGTACGAAAAGAACAACTTTGCACAAATTTAAGTCCGTTTATTCTCAAAATCGGGATGTAAAAATCATCCATTCCGTCTGCCAACAGCAGCTTTTTAAATTTTTTAGTAAAAAATAAGTAATCACCGAAAGAATCCACAAAACCGCAACCCCGAAACGAATTTATTACACTAAAGCCAACCCCCGAAACAATTAAAATCGCTTTTCACCGTCGTCCCTCGGACACAAAACAAGGTTTTGGCAAGAATTAAAAAAAGTTGAAGAGCGAAACCGAAAATAGAAAACGTCAACGGTCTCCCGTTGTGAGGTTTCCCGTTTGGCGCCAATTTCCGTCGACATGTGAAAACCCCATTCGGTAAATGACATAATTTTTGGGGTTTGTTGGCGCCAAAAAAACTGCTTGGAAACCCCAACCAGTTTTAAAGTAAAAACCGAGAGATAAACAAACGAGAGGGAAACAAAAAGTGCGAGTATCAAAAATATCGAAGGGGAATAAATCAAAAGCACACGCCCCTCCACCCTTCCTCTTAAAAACCGAAATTCTTTTTTTTTTGAGAAAAATTGAAATCCAGTAATTCAGAGTTTTTTATGTGCGCCAAAGATAAAAACTTTTTCCCACCCCTTTTGTATCTCCTCCCCTCCGCCCCACAGTTAATGCAAAACCGTACTCGTTAATAACGAATTTTGATCTGAGTCCATAAAAATACTCGAGGCAAAGAATTCAGTACAAGTTGAATACAGGATGAGACGTTAATTCAGTTCCTCCAGTCATCCTCTTCTTTCGTTTAATATTCAGGCAAAATTGTCATCTTCATTTATTATTCTTTGTCATTTTTTCAACCCTCCTTCTCAAAGTTCTTTAATCATCTTCAGCCTTTCAATTCCGGTATTACTTCTGAAAAAAAACTTTTCCAGTTCCTTTTTGATTGATTCTGAATCACCTTTTCATTCATATTCTTCTCCGTTTTCATAACTTTTTGCCCTGGAAAAGACTTTCGAAAAGAACGACCATAGAGCGATATTACGCGCATTGACGTCAGTGGTCGCCATTCGGCGAACACTTCGCCATCTTTCGGCGAATTCGGTACCAAAATCGGTGAATGCTTAGCTTATGGCGAATGATTTGTGATGCTGTCGAGACGGGAAAGAAGGGAAAGAAATAATTGAAGGGGACATTCCAAGGGGACATTAAAAGGGGACATTCCAAATATCGGTGAATACTCAGCTTAGGGGAAATGAGTGACGGCGAATTGCTTTTTTTGGGGCGATGCTGTGGAGACGGGAAAGAAGAGAAAGAAATAATTGAAGGGGACATTCCACGAGCACGGATGCATGAAATAAACCCGGACTGAATAATTCAAACGTCACATCGCTCCTCATTATTTGAAAAACAAGAAATCTCCTGACCAACTCCCGTAAAATAAACTGAGAAAAAGTCATTCATCATTTTCACCGGGAAACGGGGAAAGAGTGTCCATACCTGATTATACCCCGAGGGCATTCTTCCGACTCGGGGGATAAATTAAAGAAAAAAGACCTCGGGAACCTCCATTGAAAAAATGTGAAAAATCCATTAGGAAGATAGTAGATCTTCCCAAAACAAGATCTTCCAGGTTTAATGACATTTCCCTCCCCCCCCCCCCCCGCGTGCGCCGCCCTCCTCTCGAATTTCCGTCTTCTCGAAAGAAAAAATTTCAAACGAGATTTTATCTTTTTAACGAGGAGAGGGAAAATTCGTAAGCAATTTAAAAAACATTTTCGTCTTTTCAATTTTCATCCCCCGAAAAAAAAAGAACGCACCCTCAGTTAAACACTCGCCGTCGTTTTTCTCCCCATTCAAGAGGGTGATGTGCACTGACCCTTTCACGGACGATGTGGCAGGGGTCCTTAGAATGAGTCACGGGGTGACATTTGCAAGTTATTTCATCTGGAATACAAAAAGTCAACTTTGGAGGGAGGAGGGTGTCGGTGGGAAATTTTCGTGAGCACTTTGGCAGCGGGGAGTTTTCCCAACCCTCAGTTTTAATATGGGAATAAAAATTATGGGATCAAAATGGCGCCCATTAAATCAACTGTTCCTTCTTATTCCACTCTTTCTTCAGGTTCGAAGCTAAAACCTGTCCTTATCTCGTTCTGACTGACCTGTGAAAGGCAGAAAACAATATCAATTAATAAATAAAGAGGGAGCGATGGTCGAGTTTTTCTTTTTCCACTCCGGATGAATATTTATGGGGGTTATTCCGGATTTATGTTCTCCACCGAAGTAGTTTTTGTTTATTTACTTTTTTTTTACGGAGCTCATTGTTTCTTTTTATGATCCTCGCTATGAATTTTTTATTTTGTCTGTAACTATTAAAATTAATAATTGTTGGTTGGGCGTCTGTAAGCGCACTGATTAACTCACCCCTTTTCCCGGGTGAAATCAGTTAACTGCTGCGTTTGATTGATCCGGAAGGGGAAGTAAAAGTCAGAAAAGTCTGCCTTTTCTGGGGAGATATCTGAGCGAGAGAGATAAAAAAACCAAGAAATCATATAAAAAAACAAAAAAATTTTGTATTTATTTGATTAATTGTAATTTGACAATGATAAAAGTGTCATCCAACTTTTTGAATCGTTTTATCTCAGAAACGGTGACTCTTAGGAATAAAAGTACAGATACATTTTTTGTAGATAATTTTATGAAGTACAGTTTTTGCCCTTTCAACGAGCAAAGAAATCCGTTGCGACGCTATTTGGAGATATTTGGACTTAATTGGAGTAAAAATAACAAAAATAGCGTTTTATGTACAACTTTGAGCTCCAATAACAACCGAAGTTTTGATGCTAGGAATGTCAAATATGGCTCATTTTAAAGCCCTAATGTTGCTCTGTAAACATACATAGTTTGGAATAAATTGAGCGTTGTGGAAAAAAGTTATGAGGCCTTGAAAATTGAGCACTTTTTTGGGTAAATTTTTATGCAACTTTTTGAATCGTTGTATCTCAGAAACGGTGACTCTTAGGAAGAAAAGTATTAAGACATTTTTGTAGATAATTTTATTCTCTACAATTTTTGTCTGAGCTGTTTTTACGATAAAACTTACCGTTTTGATGAAAATTGCGAAAAATTAATTTTTTGGACCTTTGAGTCTCCGCCATTTTTTTTTTACCGACTTCGAATTTTTGACGTTTTATGTATAATTACACTGTGAATAATTTGACCATGTTTCAGTTGCTTGGGAGTTTATGTATCCTCGAATTTCTACACTGTTCCTATGAATAAAATAAGTATTTAAATTTTTATGTCGTCCTCAAAATTTCCCCTGATGGAAAACATTTAATTGGAAAAACTCCAGAGTTGTGAGTTAAGAGACCAGTCAAAAGGGCGACTGCTTTCACGATAAAAATGGTTTCGCCCTCGTCTTGTTAGAAATGAACGGGAAATCACTTCATATCCCGGGAAACCTCAATGAGACCTCGTTTAAAAAACCTACCGAGGCGTAAATCTTATTTGGTCAACCTCTTCCTCAGGTACTTAAGATTCCCTCCCTCTCTCGTTTTTCCCTTTCACCTCACCGGAGTCTTAATGCTCGAAAAAAAATTTTTTACTTGAGTCGTCACGAAGTTCCCCAGAAAAAAAATTCAAGTTTAATCCCTTCGGGGGAGCTTTTCGGCGTGTTTTGGCTATTTTTGAAAGTTTCCCCCGCATCTCATTATTGCCCACTCCCGGAATCGGGAATTATCGACCCCCGGGGGTCGGGAAAACCCACCCCCGCCTTCCCCCGTGATTGGGGAAGATTTTCGATGCGAGGGATCTCGTAACAAAAGATTCGGACGGATTTCCGAGAAGGAAAATTCCATTCGGGGCGTCGCCCCCTCCCCCGCTCGGAAAGGGCAGTAAATCGCGGTTAAAGAGTAAAGAAGAAAAATGGGAAAAGTTTAAACGGGAAATACCAAAATGAGTCAGTGGAAACAAATTCATTTTGGGAACGACGTCAGACAACAACAAATTCATCTTTGTAATCTGTTTTCTGGTGAAACAGACCCGAAAAAGTTCTCTTTTGAGCTGTATTCAATCTTGGAAGCCTCTTCTATTTTTTACATTATAATATTGCCGCCTTTTTTGCTTTTTATCTCCTTTTTTCTAATTTATTTCGGGCGCCCAAAGTATTTTTTCCTTCTGCTGTTGTAGAACAGTTTCTGTCAGTTTTTTCTTTCCTTCTGTCTCGTATTCATTTGAAATAAAAAAAAACAGATATAAAGAGAAAGAATAAAAAGCAGGAAGAAAGAGATAAATAAGAAATAAACAAAATAAACATAAAAATAAAATAAACTATAATAATGAAAATAAAAAAAAGTATAAAAATAATAAAATAAAATATAAAATAACATATAGTAATAATTATAACATACAATAATAATTATAAAAATAAAATATAATAATAAACAGAATAAATATTATAAAAATAAATAATCAGAAAGAGAAAGAGATAAATAAAAAGAGAAAGAAAGAGAATAAAACAGAGATAAATAAAAATGGAAAGAAATAGAATAAAAGAGTCAAAATAAAAAGAGAAGAAAAAAAGAATAAATATTATAAAAATAAATAATCAGAAAGAGAAAGAGATAAATAAAAACAGAAAGAAACAGAATGAAAGAGAAATAAACAAAAAGAGAAAGAAATAGAATAAAATAGATAAAATAGAATAGATAATAGAAGAGATAAAATAAATAGAAATAAATAGAATAAAATAAATAATAGAAAATAAAAGAGAAAGAAATAGAAAAAAGGGTATAAAATAGAATAGATAATAGAAGAGATGAAATAATTAAAATCAGACAATTAAAAATAGAAAGAAACTGAATAAAAGAGAATTAAACAAAAAGTGAAAGAAACATAATAAATATAAATAAATGAAGTGAAAGACAACGGACAAGACAGACAGACAGACAGACAAAGACAAAAGAACAGAAAGACAAATAAAAAGAAACAGAACGAATGAGAAATAAACAAAAAGAGAAAGAAACAGAAAGAGAGAGAAACAAATAAAAAGAGAAAGAAAGGGAGACAAACAAAGAAAAGAATAAATATGGGAAATTCTCCGATCGATATTCTTAATTCAAACTGATCATCACCACCATATAAACTCACCCCCTACGTGAGGGGAGGGAAGGTGAAAGGATGTAGCCGCAGTTGGTGCTGCTAATCCAGTGCTGATTAAGCAGAAATTCATCCGAGAGTGATCCACAAAATTAAAGGAG
>JAQIBA010000147.1:126467-141357 GCA_028293925.1 Brueelia nebulosa | reverse complement strand
GTTACTTTCTCGTCGTCGTCTGAAAAATTGTTTTTATTTGTCAAAATTATTGCTTCCATTATGTGGGAAGTCTCTACAAGTTATTCCGCCGTTGCCACACGTAATGTATTCAATTTTCCAAGAGATTCGGCTAATTAAGTTTTAGTTTTAAATCAAAACTATTTTCACATTTCGATGGAGGTATTTTCGAGTGGATGAGAATTCGAAAATGTGTAACCGAAATTTCATAATTTACGGGGCTTTTCTTTCCTAACTACAGTAGCGCTACAAGTGTTATTTTTTTATCTATAGTATTTTGACAATACAAAATTTAATAGTTAGTTAATTATTTTAATATAAGATTTTATTTTCTATTATTTAGTTATCAATACTATTAATAAAATATTTGTCGCATTAAAATAATAAAATATACACTACATTCTTCTTAGTCTTCTGCTTTTTCTTTAATATACTTACTTACGTTCTATTATTAGTATAATTCTACTGTTACTTTTAAAGATGGAAGTAACACTTAATTCACAATGAAAATGTGTTCACTGCACACTTCTATAACTGATCCACACTGTATAATAGTCAAAGTTATAAAAATAATCTCTAAAATCACGACTGTACAAATAAAATCATATACAGTAGCTCTCAAAAGTATTTTAACAATACTAAATTTAATAGATTTTTAGTTTAATTCTTTTACAATAAGATTTTATGTATAATTTAGTTATCAATACTAAAAATAATATATTTATCGCATTAAAGTAACAAAATATACAAACTTAGTTCTATTATTATATTTTTCTACTGTTACTTTTAAAGATTAACTCTTTGTTTCTTCAGTTAATTAATTAATATTATATTTATAAATGTTGTAAAGCATTTTATTGAAATTTCATTTTGTAAATAACTCTTATGGGTAGAAAATAACAATTTTGTATTGTCAAAATACTTTTGAGTAAATGTGAAGAGTGTTGTAAATCATTTTAATGAAAACCAATGAAATTTCACTTTGTAACTCAAAATACTTTTGAGCGCTACTGTATGTAAATAAATACAGTAGTAGCGTTTATCTCTTTATTGGGGGGAAAAGCCCTTTCATTACATCACCAACAATTGGAAACAAAAATTAAAGGACTACAAAATTGCTAAATGGGAAGAAAACTCGAATTCATATCAATATACACAAGTATATACCTTTTTTCGAAAACTATACTTTTGCAGTGAAACATTCGGTTTGTTATAATCTTAAAAACATACCGTCTTCTAATGAATCGTGTCCATCTTGTTTTTCGACAGCAAATTGAAGCGAAATCCCCTTCTCATTGTCCTTCGGTTTCCCATCTCTCAGCTTATGAACTTTTCCAGTTTAACATATTCTATTCCGGTCTTTCCGCTTTCCTCCTGCTTCTATTATTTATGCCATGCGGTTTGAAAACCTTTTTTTGGGGAGAGGAAAGCGTCATGCGTTTTAAATTTAATATGTTTCCATTACTTTTCTGTTTTTCGGCGATGGGCGAGGGAGAGAATCGAAAATCCACGGGCTTACACGGAATCGTCAAAAATGCAGGAAAAAGCGGAAAGCACACGCAACCCCCCCAACCCCCGGGGGTGAGGCGATTTTCTGTTCCAACGGAAATATCCTTCATACTCGCGGAGGCTTTAATCGGGGGGAGAAAAATTATTTTTTCTTAAATCGAAATGAGGATTTGGTTCTGATTATTGTTTTCCTCTCTCTTTTCCCCTTCCCTTTGTTCTTCTTTCGAGAAAGCTCCGCAATAATTTTTTCCACGAGGGAGGAGGGGCACTAAAAATGAAAATCAATATTAAATAAAAGAAACTTTAGGTGTTGGTAGTTTTGTTGGCTTTCTTCGGGGAATTTCCCCATAAAGTTTCCTTTCAACCAAACTGGGAAATAGCAGTTCCCTTTGATTTTTATAAGTTGCAACCAATTTTTTGTTTTAACTCGTTTGCCAAGAATGTTGCCGAATCTCACCCCTTTTTCCCCTCTTTCGTTTTTATGACTCTTCTTTCCAATTGAAAATTGCTTTTGGATTATATTTTCGTTATGAGTTTGGAATTGAGATGGTGAAATCATCAGTATTATTACTACCAATTATACTGTATATTTATTTTTGTGTTCAGATGGGCGTAATTCTGTTGCTCTGAATAGGATTTCCTTTGTTTGAGATTCAGCAGTTCTTTTGGTTTTTCTTCAGTTCAGTTCCCACACTATTAATAACCCTTTCTGTCACTTTTCGTTGCATCTCAGATTTGAACTCCGTTACTGCATCCGCGACGAAGTTCAAATAATTATCAAAACCAACAGAGTTTGAGTGTTATCAACTTCGGGAGTTTCCTTCGCAAACTCCAATTGCAGCAGCTGAACAAACTCACAACTCTTGAGTAGTTGCTTTGTAATTTTGTGAGCAGATGATTCTTTATTTACTTTAATTGGTGAGATTTAGTTGTGGGAAGGGTTCTCCGTCCCGGTTCGACTCGAAACGATGTGATAATTATTCACTGAAAACATACTTTGTAGAGTTTTTCGATCAATCGATCTCGTCAAACTTCTAAAACTGTGCCATTCACAGGAGACCGTTATAAGAAGTCAAACACGACCTCGTATTTTGGATTTTAATTAAAAAGTGAAGAACCTTTATTTTTTGGGGGGACGATAAAAGTTGAGCATTTTCCTTCGGAGAAGCATTTAAACCTAAAGAGGATTATTTTCAGGCTGAACATCAACTGAAAAGATAACGCAAACTAACCTAATTAAAATAGCTCCAACCTTAATCCCGAGCACAAAAAAAAAGGCGAAGGAAAACAACACAAAAAATGTTTCCCAGAATTATTTAGCTCGGGGATAACTTCTGCGCAATTCTAATTACAAGAGATAAATGTTAATTTTTTTGCAGGAGTTCGGGGGGCGGTCGAGGGAGGGCTGTTGGCAAGATGTTAATTATATCCGTCACAACAAAACTAATTGTAGTATGTCGTGCTAGGTTCTAGACCGAAATCCATTCATTTTGTCATTCTGTTACCATCCCCAGTTTTAAAGAAAAAAAAAAACGTTTTCCCCAAAAAACGCGAAAACCAAATTAAATCGTCATTTCGAGTTGCCTCGGTCTCTTTTTCGTGTTTGTTTCTTTTTTTTCCTTTTTGCTTATTGTACTGTAAGGATCAATTCAAAAGCAGAACCCTTTTGAGAGACGCCACGGGAGAAAAACCCCGTGAAAACGTACCACTTTTTTTAATATTTTTGAATCGATTTAATTTCACGCGCTATTGTCTGCCTGCTGTAATAAAACCTACGCTTTGCTGTATAAATTTTATCTATTTTTTTTAAGGATCTGATTCCGGAAACGCTTACCGAAAGGGTTGGCTAGCAAAAGACTTCATTAAAATCATTGTAAATATTATATAAAGCTCAATGTTGTAATAATTTATATTTAACTTATTGACTGTTAAAATTTTATTTAATTTTTATTATGATATTTATTTAATCTAAGTTACTTATTGTTCTGTTTATCTATGTTATAATTTCATATTTTATTTGTTAATTCTGCATTCTTTGGATCTGTACCTAATTTATAATTTGATTT
The DNA here is from genome assembly GCA_028293925.1 of Brueelia nebulosa. Taxonomy (NCBI): domain Eukaryota; kingdom Metazoa; phylum Arthropoda; class Insecta; order Psocodea; family Philopteridae; genus Brueelia; species Brueelia nebulosa. Next base: position 137,764 of record JAQIBA010000147.1, on the reverse strand, counting down.
TGACTGTTGTTTATAAAAAAGAAAAAAAGAATTTGATGTTGTATTACTATATTTGTAAAAAAATTGTTGCTTATACTCCTTTAATGCCCTCGGGAGAGATAAGGGTAAATTATTTTATTAATATTATTATTATAAAAAATAACGGTCCGACTTTTCGAAGCGTAAAATTAATTTGGATTTATTCGTCTGTTTCAAACTGGAAGAAAAAATTGAAAGATAAAAAATATCAGGCATTCGATCCTCGTCGAGTTTAATTGTTGCACTTAACAAAAGAGGCAAAAGAATGTTGACAATGGAAAGAAATCATGAAAAGGGAGAGAAAATAACGGGCGGGTCGGATTCTTTCGTCTTAAAATAACCGAAATAGCTAAATCGAAAGGGGGAGCGCTCACCTGAGCCACAAAAAAAAACTCTTAACTCCCAATAAGTTCGAATGAGTTCTCTTAAAAGTCCCGTTTTTATCGTTTCAGGCTCAAAATGGCTTCAAGGTGGTTGCTGGTGACCACTGCTTTGATAACCATTCAGAGCAAACCAGGCACACCTTACGAAGAACAGAGATTTGCGATGGAGCCCCAAAACCAGACGGCGATAGTCGGCTCTCGGGTCACGCTGCCTTGCAGAGTAATCAACAAGAGCGGAGTGCTACAGTGGACCAAAGATGACTTCGGTTTAGGGCCCCATAGAAACCTGTCAGGGTATGACCGATACAGGATGATCGGGAGTGACGAAGAAGGTGAGTGGCATTCGTTCAGACGTAGCGATAATTCTGGTGAAACGTGTGTGAATCTTGAAAAGAGGGAAGGAAAAGAAGTAAAGAAAATTGGAAAGAACAGACGGGAGTTGTTGAATGGTCATTTGACCGAAAGATTCAATACGTGATTTGTCAGGTCGACTTTTATTACTTCACTCAGCGGGTTTTCTCCGCACTCGGAATTCCATTGAAACTCACTTCTTTTGGAGGCAGCGGCTTTATTAGCAATTACTGTAATTGGTTTTTTTAAAAGTACACTGGAGCTCACAAAAGCTCCTGAAACAGTGCACAGAATCCTTCCATTTCAAATTAAATCACCTGTTTCTGGTCATTTTTATGAAATTCACATTTTTCATCATTTATTTACTTTACTTTCGGCCAATTTTCCCGTCAAAAAACTCATTCAGTCATTCATTTTTAGAAAATTTTGTTACCTTAAAAACATTCCACACTTTTCTTTTTCTTTACAGTTATTCTCTAGTCGAATTTCCTTAACTTTTTTTCAAAGTCACCAATTTCGTCCAAACTAAATGCGGCCAAACAGCAAATTAAATTACATAAATTCCTAAGAAGTTGAATCTTTGTGAAATTGTTTGTATAATTATACATATAATGTCAAAAGTCATACAAAATCCGATTTCGGGTTGAAGACGAAAAAATTTAGTTTTTCGCCTTTTTCAGCAAAACCGTAAGTTTTATCGTGAAAATAGCTCAGACAAATATTGTAGAAGATAAAATTATCTACAAAAATGTATCACAATTTTTTTGCTAAGAGCAACCGTTTCTGAGATATAACGATTAAAAAGTTGACTGAATTATAGAAATTACCCATTAAAAAAGTATTTGAATTTCAAGGCTCCATGACTTTTTTCAAAGCAACAAATTTTGTCCAAATTATGTACGGCTAAAAAGCAACATTAGGGCTTTAAAATGAGCTATGTTTGACGTTTCTAGCATCAAAACTTCAAAAGCTATAGGAGCTCAAAGTTGTATAGAAAACGCAGTTTTGGCCATTTTTGCCTCTCTTTGAGGCCAAATATCAAATTAGTGTCACCTGGGATTTCGCTCTAACTTTGCTCATTTTAAAGGGCACATTTTAAGCTTTCGAATGCATCCGGTTTGATTTTAGAGAAAACATTCTGAGTGGGTAAAATTGGCCCGCGAAAGTTGCCATGTTCAAAATGGGCACTAATGTATCATCCAACTTTTTGAATCGTTATATCTCAGAAACGGTGACTCTTAGGAAAAAAAGTATTGATACATTTTTTGTAGATAATTTAATGCTCTACAATTTTTATCTGAGCTAATTTTACGATAAAACCTATCGTTTTACTGAAAATGGCGAAAAACTAATTTTATTGACCTTTGGACCGTCGCCATTTTCGCCCCGACAGCGCATTTTCGAGGGCTTTTGTATTTCATTTATAATTATACTCTGACCAAATTTCAGCTTCATAGAAATTTATACAAGTTCACCCCTCATTTTTGAGCTAATTTGACTGGACTACATATACAATTTGATGTGTCTTAATTGCGTGATGACGATTTAATTTTGAGTTGAGCGCCACGAAATTATGGCAGATTTTTAAACGGTTACGTGAAACGTTAATGTTAGTTTGCGATTGAGTCGTGCGTGTTAAGGAAACGAAAATTAGACTGCAGTCAACACTCGAAATGAAAAAGAACAAGTAAAAGAAAAACAATCAAAAAATTAGACGGAGACAGTAATAAAGAGTGAAACTCCAACATTATTGTACCTGTGAATGTTCGTTTGCGCGTATTCGTACGTGACTCAGAAGTTACGTCCGTATTGCGGATTTTCCAGTCAAGGGATGAGAGAAAAGCCCGGTCTCCATTTTGATTTTTTCCCCAATGAAATATTTAGGCAATTTGAAATGTCGGCCAGACGATTGGTGGGTTCTTTCGAAATGAATTAATTCATCTTCTGCTCGAAGGCGAGCTGAGAGGAAGAGAGGAAAAAAAAGCATTTATTTCCCGATTAATATCAAGTTGCGAACGTCTGCAACGAAATTGAGTTGAAAAAAATTATTTCGAAAAGAATGAGAAATTGGGAAAATTGTTAACTCGAAATAATGGTATAAAATTACAAGAAAGGATTTGAAACTCATGTTGGAACCTCCCTAAAGAATTTATGGTGCACTACAACTGCAGATTAGTTCCAAGTCTGGGAAAAGTTTTAAAGTTAAAAGCGTTCGTCCGGAAGAAAAATTGCGGATTTTCACTGTTCCTTCGGATTTTATTTTGAGGTTAAACCGTGAAAAATGACAAGTTTGTAGTGTTGTATTAACATTCCGATAATTAGTTTATAAAGAGGAAGTTTCATCCCTTTTTGAAAACCGCATTTTCTGTTTTCTGGTCGACTGGTTTTTTCCTGTCGGCTGGTGCTTCTGCCCCGGAACGCCTTCCTTAACAGAGGTCGCACTGTGTCAATTAACCGGGGATCCGAGGTGGTTAAATTAACCCCAATTCACGCCACCCTTCATTCCCAAAGCTCGCACATCTCCTGGAGATGAAAGACAGGATGTCATCTTATTAAAAAAGACCTCCAAAAATTACCTAATTACGGGAATAATATGCCGACGCACGACTCCTTTCCCGGAGTTTGAGTTAATTGTTTGGGTGACTTTGAGCGGATATTCACAATTGTTATTCATTAGGACTAACCAGACAGAGGCGTGTTTTAGGTGACCCCTGTCGTTCGTTACAACCACCCGATGTGTTCGCTTTTCTCTTTTCGAAACGCCATTTTCAAACGCCGGCTCCGACTGAATCGGCCAAGTGAATTCACATGTACTGCCCAAAAACCGCACCCCTATTTCGGTGGTTGATGTTACGGTTGACATCGTAATGCTCGATTAAGGGAAAGTGTAATATCGAGACTTATTGATTCGACCATAACTTTTTGACGTTGTGAGCGGTGATTATGTTTTGATCTTCTGGTGAAAAGATACAAAGTTTTGCTGAGGTTTTTAATTTAAAAGCACCTGCTTTTCTATTTAAGCAAAATTTGGTAAAGTTATACTTCCAGAAAAACAACTGTATATGTTACCGCGAATGACCGAAATCGATGAATGTCGACTTTCACCGGTGAATGTCAACAGATACGGTGAAAGACGGAATATTTTATTACATTGTTGTCTAAATTCGGACAATCACAGATATGGTGAATGTCAACATTCAGAAATAAGTGTAGTTAGCAAATATTTCGGGCAAACACCAACCGACTATGTGAAAGTTCTGCAGATTTTGGTGTTTCGCTGTAACACAGTGGTTTCCAACCCGTGGGGCGTGTAGCTGTTTCCAAAATATCATTTTCGAATACAAACCAAAAATATATATTCTTTTTTGTCCCGTTATTATATTTTTACATATTATTTTGTAGCCCATTAAATAAATTATAATATCAGTTGAGTATTTATGAAATTTGATTTTTAGATAAATTAACGGGACGCAACAATTTGTTTTTTAAAGCGGGGCGACGGTACAAAAAAGGTTGGAAACCACTGCTGTAACATATATACAGTATAAATTGTAAATCGAAATAAATTTCCATGCATATACAATTCCCGAACACGTTTTAAGTTAAGGATGGATTTGTTTTAATTAGAATTTCTAATGCGGTTTAAATTTGGTTAAATTTTATTTATTTAATCACCGCTTATTAGAATTATTGACATTTTTTTCAATTATAATTGGCAACTTTTTTAATTACCAAACTGGCTTTAAGAGATTTTATCTTGGGAAAAAACCAGTATATTCGTGCGCTTGATGCAATCTTACACAATAAATGAATAAATTCATAAACTTTTGTAAGTGAAATTATTAAGGAAAGTCTTATTGGGTGGATTTGAGTAGAACTTAATTCGGTGAAAAGCAAAGCAGACTACCATCATTTATTTCTCTTTTTTGGTCGAATGCTCGAAATTAGTTGGAAATTTGGCGGAATGAGTGAAGCCGCTCTTAAACATGACCGATTTTCGGTTAAAAGCAATTTTAATTTGATGGAAATATTATTTTGCTCAGCCAAGTTAAAATTTCGATTGGAAGAAGAAAAGTTATTCAAAGAAGAGAGGCAATAATTACACAGGAAATTATTATTAACAAAAGGGCAAATAGTCATGAAAGTCAAACCTCGGGGAAAAATGATAATTTACAGAGATAGTTTGCAAATGGGGAGAGGGCTAAAGAGAAAATTTATTTTGTTGTCATAACTGGATATTGTTTGACTCACGAAATCCTCTGGCCTTGAACACCAGTCGAAAACTAACCGCAGTCGAAAACTAATTTATAAAAATTTTATTTTCTCCTCCCCATTAAAATCGAAACATAAGCGTGCGCATCAATCGCGCGGACGTCTTCCTCCAAAAAGAATTTAATTTTCAGGATTCGAATATATTCTGAGTTATATCTTTAGTCATTCCTATTAATTCCTATTATATAATATAACATTTTATGTATTCTCCCATGCAAATTTAATTCAAATCGTTATATCAGAAACAGTGACTCTTAGGAAAAAAGTATTGATATATTTTTTGTAGATAATTTTATCCTCTACAATTTTTGTATTTGTAATTTTCCAAATTAATCAATTTCGTTCAAGTTATGTACGGCCAAAGGGCAACATTAGAGCTTTAAAATGAGCCATGTTTGACTTTTCTAGCATGTAAACTTCAGATGTTATGGGAGTTGAAAGATATAGAGAAAACTCGATTTTAGCCATTTTTATCTTTCATAAATCATTATATCTCATAAACGTTAACTCCTACTAGAAAAGTACTGATATATTTTTGTAGATAATTTTATTCTCTACAATTTTTGTCTGAGGTATTTTCACGATAAAACTTACCGTTTCTCTGAAAATTGCGAAAAACTATATATATTGACCTTTGACCCCCCGACATTGGATTTTGAGGACTTTTGACATTTCATATATAATTATACTCTGAACAATTTGACCAAGTTTCAGCTTTTTAGGAATTTATATAACCTTAAATATCTAATTTGATCGATCAAAGGTGGGGGAAAGTCTAAATATTGATGAAACATTCGCAAACATAGAAAATACCAAAAAAGAGATAAATCTATGAAATGTCGAAATTTAATAGAAAAGGCCTTCTTCCCATGGTTTGACCACCCGGAAATGTAACAGGAAAAAGAGATCCTCCTCGTGCAAAATAGATTATGTTATGGTTAGAAGTCCCAAGGAAGAGCTGTCGGAAACACGAAAGATCCGCCGGGGGAACAGTGATGGATGCAGAGTGTTTTGCACAGAACGGACGGGAGTTGGCCGAAGTTAACATCGAAACTCCGCATCTCTAATATCTGAATCATTTCCGAATTTAAAATTCGAAAAGCCTTAATTTAAAATTTTGAATAAAAAATTTGTGGAGTATATTAGTGAATAGCCTCGTAAACCCTCCTTTCCTTTTTTATGTAAATTTTCCGGGGCTCTTTTTTATTATCGAAAAAGGAACCAACTCAGCCTTTTTTTGAGTTGCCCATAATTTCGGCGTAAAAAATTGATGGCTAATTTGGGAAATATAATTTTGGCAGAGAAGCCACCCGGATGAACAATTCTCCACTGCAGAACAGTGGAAATTCCCTCACTCGCTGTGAACCTCTCACTTTTTCCCTGGATTTTCAATCGTTTCAATTTTTGGGCCGAAAGTGTTTTTGGAAAATTGTTTTCGAAATTTCCTTTTGATGGCGCCTCAAAGAGAGGCAAAAATGGCTAAAATCGAGTTTTCTCCACATCTTTCAACTCCCATAACATCTGAAGTTTACATGCTAGAAAAGTCAAACATGGCTCATTTTAAAGCTCTAATGTTGCCCTTTGGCCGTACATAACTTGAACGAAATTGATCAATTTGGAAAAAAGTTATGAAGCCTATAAAAATTAACACTTTTTTATGGGCAATTTTTACAATTCATTCAACTTTTTAAATCGTTATATCTCAGAAACGGTGACTCTTAGCAAAAAATTATTGATACATATTTGTAGATAATTTTATCCTCTACAATATTTGTCTGAGCTGTTTTCACGATAAAACTTACCGTTTTGCTGAAAAAGTCGAAAAACTAATTTTTTTGGTCTTTGACCCATTTTTTGTCCCCAAACATCGGATTTTTGAGGACTTTTGACTTTGTATGTATAATTATACTCTGAACAATATCACAAAGATTGAGCTCCTTAGGACTTTCTGTAATTTTGAATGTCTAATTTGAGTGGATTACAAGTTAAAAGTACAGAGATTATAAGGTTTTCGAATCGGTTTGCCCCAGTTTAAGTTGAGAAAACTCAAATGAAATTTGTGATGTTTTTAAATGCGTAGTTGAACGTCTTGGCGGTTAAAGGCAGGACAGCAGAAAACTCAGTGGTTGGAAAAGGAAATTATAGAACAACTGGGACTCATAAAATCCAAGTGAGGGCATCCGAAAATATTTTTAGAGTAATCAGAGTACCGCGGGTAACAATTTAACCGGCGGTAATATTTTAAAAAGTTTTTAACAAGATTGACGTTTTGTTTTAAATTTCCACCCACCCCGTCGCTTTTCTTAGCCGAAATTTCCCACTTTCTTAGCCATAATTTTGAGCCTCTGCGGAAAGCCAAACTTTTTCAGAGCCTTCTCTCATTAAGTATGAATACGAATCGTGCATTTTTCAGGAAAAGCTCTTTATCTTGTTGGGAGGGTGAAGGCGAGCACGGACGGATTCTGTCGCGCATGATGGATCTATCCCCGAGGAATCCGCTCGCCTAACTAGCACATTTTCAATTAAATCAACTTTTTCTATTTCACGGAAAGTTCTCTTTCCGAGTTCCCCCGCACATCACAACGCTTCGCGTCCGGTCAGCAGTGGGGTGGAGGTGATAATCGATGATGGCCGAGGAGAGCAAGGGAGCAAATGCTCATCTCGGAAAAGATGACCGCGTCATCGTCGCTCACGCTTTTCGATAGACCTCATTTCACCGAATTTTGTTCTCCTTCGTTTTTAGAGATAGTATAATAGTATAAATACTCTGGCGGAGTTTATCATACTAATAATCTGTCAACAGAAGTTTGGCTGTGTGTAAAGACCGTTTTTCATTACCTGTACAGTAGCGGTCAAAAGTATTTTGAAAATTATTGAATTTTATAATTTATAATTTAGAATTTAATGTGTATAAATATACGAAATATTTAATGTGTAAATATATGAATAAATTTTATAATTTCGAAAATGACATATTCTAAAATTATTGAATAACCACTATAATTAATTAATTAAATAATTAAATTATTACATACAAAACAGTAAAATATTAAAATGTTTAAATAGTGAAGAAGTTTGAATAATTAAAATGTCAACTATTTACAAAATGAAAAAAGAACGTAATTTACAAAAATACAAATACAATAAAATATAAATACAAATACAATAAAGTTTAAATATAAATACAATAAAATATAAATAAAAATAAATTTAAAAATCCAAAGTTAAATACAAAAAATTGTAACGAAATAAAATAAAAAAAATCAAAAATAAGAAAGTGTACTTTAGTACATACAGTATAAATACAGAGGTGCTTGAAAGTACTTTAACAATACAAAATTTACAAAGAATTACATACAAAGTGAAATTTCATTGGTTTACATTTATAAATAAAATATTAATTAAATAACAGAAGTTTTTCTTTAAAGTGTATGGAAAGTAACAGTAGAAATATAGAATAGGATACTCTCAATGCTTCCAATAGTATTGGCAACTAAATAATATAACCTTAAAATAATACACAACCATAATAAAACGTTATAGTAAAATAATTAAATAAGAAACTATAAAATTTTGTATTGTCAAAATACTGTATCTAAAGAATCACTTAACCAATTTCGATCGGACTTTTTCCAAAAAAATAATCTGTGCTATTTTTCATTTCTCGAAAATAAGGAAAAGCCGGGAAATCTCCAGAAAACATGTCTGGGAGTTTATCCCCGTGGAGACCACTTTGAGTATAAATGGGGCCAAGTTGATAAACAAACAAAATTGATAGAAATTTTTTAGCGTGGGTTCTGCAACCCGGGGGTTGGAGCGTGAAGTAAATAATAATATAGTAATAATATTATAATAAAGTAAATAGTAATAAAAGTAGTAAAATAAATAAAAATAGTAATAAGTGGTAATAATATAAATACTCTGCCACAGTTTATTAATATAATAAAACCCCTCTCTCTAAATAATATGCAATATCTGGGCACCTATTTTGGTTAAAATTTTTTTTTTTGAATTGTCGAGTCAGTCAGATGTAAAACAGCGCACAACACGTGAGAAGAAGCCGCCATGAATACAAAATGAGGGCCGCAACAGAGGAAAACGTTCAAACTTGATTTTTCCTTTCGGGGCTAAAAATGATTGAAGAGGATTTCGTGGAAAAATTCCAATACTGCTGACTTCCCTTCATCCTTTTCGCGTCTTCGCCTTGTTTTTTTCAGTTATTAATTTCCGAGGGAAAAATGAAAAGAAAAAATTGTCTTATTTACTTGGGATACATTTCAGCTGGCATTTTTCTTCTGGAGGATGAATTCCTGATGTCGGTTCGATCAAGTCGGTTGTAACTCATGGGGAAACATAAGTCAAAAGCATCTTCTTCTGATATTTATCTTCTCGGCTAACATTTCCTTGAAAGCTTTTCCACATCGCTTCGTCTTTCCATGCAGATAATTCATATCCATCCAGGTCTCTGTCCTTGGGCTTCTGGACTTTCAATTCTGAACATAAGCAGTGGAGAACAAAAGCCTGATTGACTTTGCTTACAAGGTGTCGTTCCTACCGGAGACGATAAACGCGGGATTATTTGTTTCCTTCATTTTATGAAGTTTAAATTGAATTGAAGGGAGACTTTGCCTGAAAATTGCTTCCGGTTTTGTCTAATTGACCGCTGAGTCGCATCCTCAGGCCAAATTTGAACCCAAAATGGAGTTTTCAGCTTTTTATCTGCTCTTCATTCCTTTTTGCAGTCAAATGTTCCTCTTAAAATGAGTGTGTATAAATTAATACACTTATATAAATTCCGTATAACAGGAGTATATATAAAATGATTAAAAGATTAATATGTGCATTATATTGTATAGATTGTCAGCAGTTGTGTGTAGTTTCAACAATTTATTTTAAATTATTGTAAGAGAGTCAAAAAGAGAGAAACATTTTCCTTTTTCAGCTGTTATATAATTGATTCAAAAAACATTTTAAAAGTTGTCTGCAGTATCGTTTGCATGTTGTTATTTTAAATTTTTGTTGAGTTTTCACCGCAATTTTTCCACGTAAAATAGTTTATTTTAGGTAAAATCCCACTTCTGACGACTTGCAAAGTTCAAATTATCTTCCTAATTGCTTTTCAACCCGGAAATAAATGCACAGTTACTCATTCCAATTAAATTCTTTCCAACAACAAAGGAAGAGGGAGAGCCTAATTGCGAAAGCCATCTCGCGTTTGCGCTCCCGCGTATATACTAAAATGTTTATCGCGCCATATTAACGCCAATAAACTTTTATTGGAAAAGCAAAAAACCCCGGGAATGGACAGTATCTCATCTGCTCCTCTGCAACTGAACCCAATCAATGAATTTCCATCGGGGGGACGACGACGACTTTTGACTAACCGCCTCTCCCTCCCCGAAATTAATAAGCAACCCGCAGTAAGCAGTGCTTCACCTGAAATTGGCTCATTTCCCGGCTAAATCTCTCATTCAATTTTCTCGTCCTTTGTCTCTGATGTTCATTTCTCGGGAAACCTCTTCAAATGCAGTACTCTTCCTCCCTCCCTCTCTTTCTTATCGTTTCATTCACTTTTATATTCATTGTTTTCTCATACATTATAGTCTTTTTTTTCTCAACGGTGCCTTTATTGCCCAAATTCCATGCTTTTTCAGTTCAATTGTTTATATTTTCAGTTTGTATCACTAATTTTCTTCATTTTTTCTTCATCCGATATTGTTCAACTTCACAGTCCCAATCGACATCTGAAGTATCGGCTGCTATAACTCATCACTAAAGCATTAAACTGGCGATTAGGCGAATTTATACCTGCATTAAAATCTCTGGAGCAAAGTTTTGATAAAAAAAAAGAAAAAATAAGGTATATAATCCGGAGTTTTATATTATACAATATAATAATTAGGAAGGCGGAGAAGAAAGAGAAGAAAGAGAAAAAATAGAAAGACTGTTGAAATGATCGTGATCCACAGATAGGCCGGCAAACGAAAAAAAAAATTATACAATATAATTATTTACATTACTATAATATATAATTTAGAGAAAGGAAAAAGAAGAAAGTTTGTTTATGTTCAGATTGGAATTAGCTTTGATTAGTTTCGGAATGCACAATACAATTCTATATTCTCTAAATTATTACATATATAATATATTGTATATATTATACAATATTTTTGTTATTTAATTTATTTGGCCCGGAATCGCCCTTTAGGTTTTCTTCAGGCCATATTATACAATATACAACATATATAATATAATGTAATATATGTATTATAA